>JAODUG010025722.1:9534-20149 GCA_027564795.1 Aphredoderus sayanus
GATTATGTTGGGTTATGTAATTGAGATAGTCTGGGCCGGGCAGGGATCAAACCCTGGACTGGACGTTTTGAATGAGAGACTATCTTTTCCCTCTTGTGCCCACTACCACAATTGGTACTTTATCCACAGTTAAACTGCAGTGTTTTACACTATTATGTGGTTTTATATGTAAATGTCCTTTTGGGGTGGGGCAACTGACATCTCCTTCGTGATTGGTTCGTTGGTTCTTCATGATTGAGGATACACTGATCTGAGATTTACAGTTTAGCTCCGCCCCACCATCTCAGTACTGGGAAATGGTTTTACGATGTGATTTTCCCAGGGCTTTTACTTATCATGCTAAATAAACAAAATTAATTATTTTTCCCAGTCCTCCACTCTTATTTGCACACTGCTGTTGTGATCTCTGTGCTCCCAGAAAGACAGAATGGACTGCACTGCAAAAAGCTAACGAGACTTTATCAAAACAAACACTACATAAATGGAACTGACTGACGTGAATGTTCACAGAGACTGCAGTTGCAAACATATACCGGTAAACACAGAGTTCCACTTTAAAGTCAGCACACGGCATCAACAAACACAAATACACTGTAAGAAAAACACTACTCAGTATATAGTAAATATCATTCAATAAATAGCCTGACAATTTAAAACTAGTTAAGACGGTCTCTCGTGTACATTTGGAGGGAGAGATCATAGGTTTAACATATTATCGGACGATACGTTGTTAATAATAATATTTAGTTGAATCATGTTCATGTTCAAACCAATTTTTCTCTTGATTTTATGCAAAGCAGAAATATCACAGAAATGCATGATCACTACTTACCAGTGGCACCATTTCCCCACAACACCATGTCCTCCCGTACCCCTGGACATGGAAAATGAACAGGGTCAGTGTTTTATGTGGACCCAGTGCAAGGCCCAGAGAAACCAGCGGCTTGCTTCCTGACCCGTCTCTGGGCATGCGGGTCTATTTTTGGGATGGGGTTTCAGAATACACACCAATCGCTCACAACTCTCTCACCCTGTGTGTGTGTGTGTGTGTGTGTGTGTGTGTGTGTGTGTGTGTGGATGACATGGGAGATTTGCCAAATGCTACCCCTACTGCATCCCCTCTCCCCCACTCCCTCTGCGTCACAGCAGCTCAGTCACCTCAGTAACCTGCCATTAATGTTAATAATACACTTCAAGGCATTGAAGTTGGATGTAGAGGGACTCTATTAAGGATTAAATGGTTATAAAGGGTTGAGTTGAACAACCATCCATACAGTACTTCCACATTTGCAGAGAAACACATTTTTCCGAATTTGTTCCATGAGCCTTTAAAACCCAAACAGAACAATACGTAATCATTCCAACTGATTAATTATTCAGACTACAATAGAGTAATTGTAATCTGATTGTAATTGTAAAAATAGAACTTCCTGGAACGTTCATGGTTTGAGGTACAGAAACAATAAAAATCTCTTAGCAAAAATTGGAATCTGAATCTCACATAGCAGTTCTCAGCATTGAAACAAAACAACAAACAAATATTAATGAAAGTAATTTTTTATAGTGCAGCTGTATTGTCCCATCACAGCTGCTGTTGTGAACTGACAGAAACAAGGGGGAATCCTTGAGGTACTATATTTAGGATGGCCTCCCAGCAACACTGCTGAACAAAGCATCACAGTCATAGAAAAACCAATTTCTAAACACTCCCAGTATTATTATGTATTAATATGGATATTATGTTGATATTATGGTTACTTAATTTGGGTGCTATAACACAGTCCAGTAGCGTACCTGCAAATATACATTTGATACGGGATGTACAGTATGTTTAACCTCCAGACCTTGTCCTTGGTCTGTTGTGTGGGGCCACAGGCAAAACAACATGTGGCAAAGGAAGGAGTTAGTTTATTGAATGAGCTTCATAAGTAGTAAAGTAGCAAAGAACTGTCATTTCCTATAATACACAGCAGAGAACAGAGATAATGTTTAATTAATCTACGGTTTGACAATACACTAGACTTAGCTAGCAGAATACAGGACAAATGGCTCACAACTTTATGCCTCCTATTCAATAAACATATAGCAGAAGAACTACCTTGGTTTTGAATTGCTACATAATCATTTTCAATCAAGATATGTTACATTTCTAAATGCTCAACTAACAATCAATGCTAACAACACAGGTTTTAGTTTTGTCTTTTCTATAGTGGCAGGGAAGGGCTTTATCAACAATCCAGATTTATAATGGTGTTTGCAATGTGTTTGAGCAATTAGTATGTAATAGAATTTCTCATCAGCATGAGTATGGAAATGAGCAGAGGACTAGCTGTAACAACCAAAGGGCACTTATGCAAACACAAAACGCCCCATAGCAGCCTGTGAATTTGACTGCCAGCTAACCAGTAACAATAAAATTCCAGTCAACAGAACATTGTTACATATTGCATGCACAATGAATCCAATTTGTAGTTTATCAATCATTACGATCGTTTCCATGACTGAATTAAAAGGTCATTTTTGGATGGAAATGTACAGATGTCACAAAGACTGACTTTTTTGCACTTCACTGGATTATGAAAGTAAAATTCGTTATTTGTGTAAATTCATTCAGGAAGCCTTCTGTCCTTGAAAATCCTAACAAATGCCTAGGGTTGTAGACGGAACTTATCTGGGAACATCAAACTCCATCAAACCATTCAGCTGACTTCAAACAACAACTGCTCTTAAAGGGACCACAGTTTTCTGTTTACTCTGTGGTGTAACTGAGTGGTACATATCTCTTACACAATATGTTCTCTTTTAACTATTAATTACTTACTTTTATTAAATTGTCTAAATTGCCTGCATCTTCGGCAGTGGCTTGCACTCTATATACATACCGTACCGCTACACTGCTCAAAAGCCACAACATCTTTTTCTATTTAGTTGAGGACAGAATTGGGGCTATTAAAGGAGTACATTTAATAGCAATTCTTTTCTACAATGCTACTGTAGGTATCACTGATATCATGCAGTAAATTACTGATAAAGTTTTTAGAAAATGGATAAAATCAGGTGTTTCTACACAGCACTAGTCTTGCAGAGCAATATCTATTTAACCCTCATGTTTCAAGCACACTATCAGCACTGTCAGCAGATGGCGCCACCTGATTGTGTCTGATTGTGTAGTTCTCTTTATTGTCAGTGCTGTGTGTATTTATTTTTCTTTATTTCTTTATGTATTGGCTTCTTTTTTTCGTGCCTTTTAACCTTCCTGGTGTCCTCTGGTTACATATATCATATGTCTGTGTAAGCTGTAGAATTAGAATTGGCGCCATCTATCGTAGTATATTGTAAATGACAATGCTAACAGCCAATGAAAATCTACTACTACAATTCCTGTTAGTGCCGACACGCACTATATCAGGGATCAATGTGCAGTATCAGATGTTCAGCATGAATCGCTTATAGCATGTGACGTAGTGGTAATGAACAGAAGAGGCTTAACAAAAAACAGGCCTGTGTCAAACCGGAAAACAATGTGTCTCAAAATTTGAGAACGTGTGTCCAATTTAGGGTCTGAGGGTTGTTTTGTTGTGAATCAATCAACAATCTTTCACCAAAGATCTCTGACTTCACCTTTAACGATGTGCATCAGCAAAACAGGGATAGATGGGAAAAACCTGAGTCGTGAGGCTGTAACCATATTACTAAATGAATCATTGCTTTCTGTGGGTAATTTTCAATTATCCCAAATTTCTTTCAGACTTTATCCCCCATATGGAAAGCATATTAACTACTCACACATGAGAGGGAGTTACTGCAGTGTACAGTATTTAACTGCAGAATAGAGCTTTGCTCTATGAATCATAATAGTGATTTAATAACTTTAGAAACCTCAGCTGCTGATTCATAAATTGACACGTTTTATTTCTCGTCTGTCTGTGTTATAGTACTTACATGTCTTGTGTAGGTGTGTGTGTATACATTGTGTCTTTCTGTGTGTCTATGTAGCACTCTCTATATTTGTTCAACTTGACGGTTATATTGCCTTTAATCCCCTTCTTTTTAAACATTTTACTGATTCACATGTCCAGCAACATTTTATACGTTATTATTTTGTTATTTTATTGCCAATTTTGAAATGTGCTACAACAAAGTGTATTTACTTTACGTTCTTACTTGCAGCACTAGTGCGTTCTGCCCTCTAGTGGTACAAAATAGGACAACATTTAGTCTGACGTAGTCATACATTATTTGAAATCCAATTGTCAGATTGATCGTTGTTATTTTCAATTCTGTTGATTCTTTTTTATTTTTTTTATTTTGTGTGTTTAATTTCATCAACACATCCTGACAGGGCCATGAGGTTATATCGTTGGTTAACAGAGCCATCAGAAAACACACCAGAGAATTTTCCACGTTTTAGTAATACTTCAAACAACAGACGAGCAAACACAATGTTTCAATTACAGAGTAGTCTGTAACCGATTCTGGTCACTTTCTCACGCAGCACATTGTCAAACAACACACATCCATTGACTAGAATATAGAGGTTAGCTTTGCAGCTTTGTCTAGAGATCGTATTGAGGCCAGCTTCAGTCAGAGATATTAGGCATTACTGTATTTCCTGTAAATTCACAGTTAAAATACAGTACCGAAGAAAAGACAGTTCCCAGGGAATGCAGTAGGCCAATTTTGATACAGGGGTCTTGCAGCGTGTTCAACCCAAGTTCCAGTTTCCATTGGGTCCCAAGTGTTTAGACAAACTCCTTCTCTTGCCCCATGGGGGTCCACTAGATATGGGCCAATCCACAGCTACAGAAAATCTCCTTTAGGACAGTCTGCCTTTTGCCAAAGGTTTAGCACCCCTAAAAAAATACACATAAGGAATGTTCTGCAGACTAAAAAATTTAGTAAAACATAAGTGATGTTGAATTCTGTAGGATTGTTGAGGAACAGTTTTATATGTAACTAATCAAAATCCTAAAAAGAAAAACCAGATGAATGTATGTTAGCCTACAAAGGTTTTGATTTATGATAATATGCAATTAATAATTTTACAGAATGGATTAGGCAGATATGTGATACTTTTCAAATGCTAATAGAAGATGATTAACTAGAAATTAACCAGATTAACTAGAAACTAGCCCAATTGATTAGCCTTTGCAGTAGTACAATTCTGATTTTCCAGAGAGTCAGTGTACAGATTCAAGAACAAGGCTACTGTTTTGTAATCTTGAGCGACACAATCCACAATATGGGTCATATTACTTGTTCATATGATATGGATTTTCATATTTTCAAATGAGTCAAGCTATTACAAATAGCACCAGCAACATATATAATGAGAAATTATTTCTACAGTTAGCAAAGTACCATACTATGCTAATACTTGATATGACATTTTCAAATTTCATGCAAAGACAGGATGCATGATAATTGTTTAAATACAATGTATTAAAATCAGTGCGTCAGAATGTATCCAAATAAATAAGAATGTTTCAGAACTCGAAGTACAGTATTCAGGTAATTAACTGATCAAGGAATAAAAATTAAACAAAAACAATACACGTCACAATATAGTGTATTGTTTCTGCTGATATGCCTTTTGATTAAGGTCATAAGCAGTGATGGTAGCTCAGTTGTGAGTAAAATTAGTACACTCTTATATTATTACTACACAAAGATACAGTGAAATATACTATATTTTGACTACATTTCCAAGTTGGTACAATTCTTTCTAACAATAGGAGGTGTGTGAGATTTGTATACTCTATTAAGGTCCACAGCTGCTACAAGATAAGTTGTACACTTTTTTTATCCTTACTGTATATTTTGGTTACAACCGAGCCTCTTTGGAACTACCAAACAAATATTGCGAATGATATGCAAGGACGAGTCCATGACCGCCAAATGAAGAAAACGTTTGAAATGTTTGCACGTTACATTCAGTAGAAACTACATGGATCCCAAAATCATCAACTTGTCCATGAAATTGCATTATAGTGTGTGAATGTTAATTTAAACCAAGATGCAAATGCTTCTCATGAAAAAAAGTAAGAAACAAAAATAACATGAACAAATAAATTAAAAAAATACACATTTCAAACAAATTAATAAAAAAAGTATACGTTTTAAACCTGCAGCCTCCTGTAGTAATATAGTGCTTTCCACAACACTCTTTTTGCTCTCAAAAACCCATAAATCTTAGCACTTTACATTTGGCCTTTGACTGTATTATTTTTTTTTTATGTTTCTTTTATGCTGCGCTATGTGCCATTTCTACATACTGTACACCCATGTTAACAGTCATTGATAATCATGCCATCCCAAAAAACAGTATTGTGAAAAACTACACTCTTCAATCAAGCATCCAGAATATCAGGTTAGCATTTTAAAACTACACACTGACTCATTTGGAAGTATATTGTTTTTCCCACTTTGTTATTATTCGGTTCAAAATAGTAAATCAATTGTGGATAATATGTAATATGCACTGTTTACCTGATAATGTTTTTACATAATTTATATTTGGGTGTAATTTTGATTTTTACCTGATAATATAGTGCCTCCTACGAGAAATATTTCTATATGCAAATTGTGAAAAATGACAATTCACATCTGTGATGTCAAGGAAGTCAACATCATAGTTCTGGGTTAATACCACACAAACAGTAGCCTTTATTAGCTATATTTCAGGCTTCTACTGACAAAATATTTATCGCACACAGTTCCAGTAATGGCTGTTGCTTTTCCATGTACTGTATGATGTGTGGCCCCTCAAGAGATAACTAGGGCTTCATATATTGAAACCCTACTTGATTTAGACCCGATAATGACCATTTCCTAATATCCTCATTTGTACTCATGTTAGCTGTCCCCTGTCAGAATGCCTGGATAAAATGTATCTTTTGCTTGCTTGGCGTCCCATTGACACCTTTGGTACTGTAGGTGGGTTCTTCTGGGTTGGAGCTACTGGAAGTCGTTTGTTCTCAGGATTAATTGTTATTCTCTGTTTTGTGGTTCTGTAGCATCTTCTGCAGTCTTGGATACTCACGGTGGTCCATGTGAGTTGGAAAAGGAAATGTCAAATACAGATATGATATGACAGCCGATATCGCAGCGGAGGAATTGTGTTTTTAACATGTGGGACATTTTTAAGAAGAGGATCAAAGAAGACAGGTCGCTCTTTGCTCAGTAAAGTGGTTTCTGTCCTTGGCTATCAAATTCTGACCACGCATCGTTCAGTTCCATGAAAATCATCTTGGCATATTGTTCATAGGGCTGCCCTGTCGCCTGGAAGGTATAAAGCAAATATATATATCAGTTCATAAAGTCTCCGCCAAGTCCTCACCCAATCCCTTCAGTGGTTAACTACAGTTTTACGTTTCTGACCAATCCCAGATAAACAGATTTAAATAGATTTATAGTTACATTTTAGATACAGGTTTAGCATTTCAGTGTCAGCAGTATATTATTTCAGCAAAAGCAAAAGTAATGGGTTTTATTTCTATCTTAATACAACTTTGAAATGTTTAGCATTACAGTGTTATAGTATATATTGTTTACTGTCTCATCGCAGCATTGATCTCTGAGTCAAGGTAAAAGTACACGCATCTGTAAGTGACCTTATCTGACCTTATCTGGGTGCACCACCAGCACAGCCTTGCGGTAGACTTTCTTGACCTGCTCCGGGGTCACCAGGTCAGCCATGCCTACTGGCTTCCAGCGGGTCTCCCCCTCCCACAGCACAGTGTGCATGGTGGACAGCAACGCACGGATGTTCCGCTCCTTGCCCTCGATCCAGTCCAGAATCTGGGGGGCACACAGACAGAAGGTGTCTGTCAGTTTACCATATGGTTGTATTGAAAACAAAAACACAGTATAAACATATTAGCAGTGTTAAGCCGCGTATAGTGTAAGCCTAGGAGAGCTGTAGTAGGTGTGGAGAGGAGTGCCAACCAACTCATACACATGGAATGCACCTTTTATGTTTAGTGTTTTACAGGAAAAACGTTAGGACCCAAACGAAAAGGTGAATCGAAACGTGAAAAGTCATCAAATACTAGACTCATTGCAAAAACTGAAGAATGGCCTAATTTCTTTTATTAGGCTATGCTCATTTTAAATAAAGATAATGATTATTTAAAAGAAATTCAGAAACCTCATTATTTAGAGAATATGCCTTTTGTTTCATTTCAAGTCAAACACCAACCTTGAGTTTCTCAGGGTCCATTTCTTTGGCCATCTCCTCTTTTCTCATCTCGGCAATAGTTCTCGGCCCTTTCCTATCTTTGGTCCCAGCAAAGCCTTGACCAGATAACAGGTCATCAAAGTTGGCATCTAACACCCTGGGCTTGGAACCTGGGTAGGAAAGACAGTATTTTCAATCACTCTTTCTAAAATTGTCTTATTGCATGTAGAATTCTACACATCTTCCCAGAATACATTTATGAACCAGATACAAAGATCTCAAGGGCAACAAAGGTGCATGTTTGTGCGTGTGCTTTGTCCAGTCAAAATTATGGTGCAGTCTTTGGTGAAAATAGGTAGATGGTTTGTGTAAGTAGATGGATTGAAGGCAAACTGCTAGTTGAGCTAACATATTCTGCACATATGCACTAGAGAAGTACACAGCCCCAAAAGGGAACAGTAAAATGTATTTATATTAGATTGATCTAATGTGTTAAATACTACAGTGGCATTCAACCCTGGTCCTGGAGAGCCACTGCCCTGCATGCTTCAGATGTCTCCCTGCTCTAACACACCTGATTCAAATGAAGGGGTAGTTATCAGGCTTCTGCAGATGGCCGCCCATTTTTTGCTACTGTAGCATCAACTGTGAAGTGGGTGGTAGTGACACAGGCACACTGGTTTAAGTTCATGCAGGACAGACTAGTGTTTAGCATGGTTGGCTCCCGGGTCAGGTCACAGGTTCCATACCTGACAAGCACAGCCTACCTGTAAGCATCCTTGAGCTAGAAGCCTAACCCATACGTACACCGCAAGTGGCTTGGCGTAAAAGCGTCTGCACGCACACAAAGCACTCACCCATGCCGGCCTGCGCTTTAGCCCCCGGGACTGGGGACCCCCCGCCCATGGCGGAGAAGCTGACGTTGTAGTTGGGTCTGTTCTGCGGCGAGGTGTGGGGCATGGAGGCATGGCTGGGGCTGGGTTTAGCCTGGGGACTGGGGCCCGGTCCCTGGGGCTGCCACGCCCCTGCTCCCCCAGCCCCGCCCCCACCACCGCCGCCGCCGCCGCCGGCCTGCCAGGAGGGGAACCCCGTCCCTGGATGGGCCTGCCAGCCCCCGGCGTGCTGGGGAGACGGGGGCGGTCGAGACGGGGAGCCCATGGGGGGGAAGGCAGGGGTGCTGCTGGTGGGGGTGGTGGGCTTACTGGAAAAGCCTGACCCTCCTGGGGTTGGACACAGAGAGGTAGACAATACAGAAGAGTGAAGCACAGTTTTAGTTCAGTCAGGACCAACTGTAGTCAAAATAAACTATTTTAGTAGCATTGCAGTGCGTTATATTTGTCTGTATGGCTCTGTTCTGGGAGCCCTCTGCTCTTTCATGTGCATACATCGAAGGCGGAAGGCAGGGAGAGCAGCAAAAGACTGCAGGGGGATCTGTCAGATAGTTGAGATCAGCTGATAAATAATCTTAGCTAAGCTTGACTTCATGGCCTGCCTGAACTAACGCAATGCTCAATTTAATTCAGAATTTGATTAAGTGCTCTTGTTGTAGTTACTATGTTATGTCTTGTTAGTAATCAAGCAAATAGGTCAAATATAAAGAGAAGGGCAGTGCTGTGCTGTAGCCTAGCAACCAACCTTCCATACTAACCGATAAATACTGAACCAAGTGGGTAGTTGTTTATAAACTATGAAGTGGTCCTATTACTGAACATAACCAGATAAGATGTAGATTGTGGGTACTGTGAGAGAGTGATACAGACCTCCCAGATTGCCGAGGTCAGCAAAAGGGTCCAAGGTGTTGGGCTTGGTTTGGTGGGTAGGTGTACTGTGGACCGAGCCTGTGGGACTGGTGGTGGCTGACCGACTACCTATACCGAAGCCTCCAACTGAACAAGTAGATGGAGTAGAAAAGAAGAATAAACAGTTTAAAAGACTGTAATGTATCTAAAGCAATTTTAGTGAGATTTAGGCTCGGGTTTCCATACAGGGATAAAGCCTAGTCCTAGAAAGATTTCCACTGACAAAAGTCTTAGTCTAGGACTAGTCTTAAACCATTTTACAGGAAATGGAGCCTTAGCGTTTACAGTGTTTACTCTAATAATCCCATTAGAGGCCACTGTTTAGTCCATACTGTATACAGTAGTAAGTGCCATTAACGGTATACAGTAGTCTGTGATTGTAAGCTAATACGCTTTTTGTCACTTTCACCAAATATGTCCTTGCGGTCTGCTCGCAAAAATTAGCCTGTGTTTGTGCATCTACTGCAGGTGTGTGTGTGTGTGTGTGTGTGTGAGCACCTGTGCTAGTGGTAGCAGGCTTGTTCCAGTCCCATCCTCCCATGGGATTCTGCTGCTGGATGTTGACTGACGGCGTGGTGGGAGGAACAGGGGAACTCCGCCCTATCAGAGCACATGTGGGCGTGTTAAAGACAAAAAA
>JAODUG010025742.1:0-20146 GCA_027564795.1 Aphredoderus sayanus
GGTTTAGCGCCCTCTATCTGCCACAAAGAGCTAGTGATTTGGGTCATTCTGACCCAGAGGACATCACGAGGGTTAAGTTAAAACTAGCTCATGGCTAAACTAAATTTAAATGAATTATATTCCACAGTGAGGACCTTTCCTTCTGCCATGGAGATGAACTTATATAATGTATTAAGTAAGACATACTGTATACTCGATAAATGGGCGTGGTATAAAGGTACATTGGTGTATTCCCAGGTGGATGGAGGCCTGTCTAGAGGAGGATCTGCCCCCCACCACAGAGCTGGAGGAGGGGCTGAGGAATGGCGTGTACCTCGGCAAACTTGCTAAATTCTTTGCCCCTAAAATGGTGTCTGAGAAGAAGATCTACGACAGAGACCAGACTCGATATAAGGTATACTTCTACTTGGTGCTTTAACTAGAGGTCTATATTTACAGGTATTCCTTACATTATTAAATGTATAGTAAGTCATTCTGGAGACAAAACCCCTACTGTATCGCTTTAATGCCATAGGGTGCTCCTTCAGAAGCCCTGCTCCACACATTGGAAACACATCTTAAAGACTAGGACATTGTTGTGTGTGGTCTGCACTACTTTGTGTTTCTATTTAGAAAGCCAGGGCGGTGTAGAAACACTACGTTATCTTTTCAGGAACTTCTTTTAGCAAATGCTGCACGTGACTGAATGAAGCACACACGTCTGGGTAGTAAACAGTACTGCTGGTACAGCACACGTTTAAGAAAAACATAATATGGAAGTTTTTATTGTATTTCATTTTATGCTTCATTTAGTTAGATTATGAGATAAAATGCATTGGTTGACATTGGATCTGACTTAAATACTGTTACTGCTAGTTTTCTAGTTTTCCTCTGATTAATCAGCATCTTTTTTTATTTCTGTTGATAAGCCCCCATTTCCTTCCTTACTTTTCTGGTCACATTTCATTTAAACTTTTGTTGACTGGAGATTATGTTTACCCGTACAATATATTGTACTATTGTACTTCTTAATTTAAAATACACTTTATTCATTGTGTATAAATTGCATGTCTAATGTGATAAACATAAGAGAATCAAACAGTTCACTTCCTATATGACAAAGGATATTTCCTTTGGAAGATAAACCACAAGACCTGTTTTAATAGACATGTGAGCATAACATTATCCCTCGTGATGTCCTTAAAAATATAGTATTTGGCCACCCGGTGGTGATAAACCTAATCTATAAAGAAGATGCATTTAACTATCTTTGTTAGTCCGCTCTGTAGGTTAGCTGTATAAGAATAGATGGATTTGGTTGTAGTGCAGTTTCCTGTCTAATATTCAGCCCACTTGGACGGGGTCAGAAAGGAAGGTTTTGATTCCAGATCTGTTGCCAACATCCTCACTTCCTGTTAACAATCTTTACAGGAAAGAAGGAAAGGTGTCTTGTGGGATTATGATTAGGCTCTCATCAAAGCAGTCTGCGGTAGTAGTAAACTGTATGATTTATAAAAAAAAAAGAAGAAAAACGTCTGTTTTTGGAAACCATTTTGTTTTGAGATGGAACATCAAACTGATGTTTAAATTGATTAACTGGGCTATGGTGATATTAATCTATGGCCTATTAAGCATAATGCCAATACTGATGATACATGTAAATGTGGGCAAACAGGTTTTGTAATATCAGGTGAAAGTGTAGTTAAACTGATGACATGTCTGTCTATTTGCCTCTTGTAGAGCTCTGGGCTACATTTCAGACATACGGACAACACAGTGCAGTGGCTGAGAGCCATGGAGTCAGTGGGACTACCCAAGGTGAGGCAACTCTAGAGTTCCCATAGGTGAATTGATCATTTATAATATTCTCTGAGCCAGTAGAGATATGACACAATGTCAAAATAGAAAAACACACAGTAAGAGGGACATAACCATAGTAACATTAGAAACCGTATATGTGTACATGTTTGTGTGTGTGTCTAATTAGGACATTAGATCTTAATTAAGTAATAACAACTGTTATTACAATGTTCCATATTACTTACTATCTTACTATGTTCACATGCAAATCTACGTACTTATAATTTGGTCATAAGGACAAAACACAGGTATTAATGTTCTGACTGAAACCATGAACTAAACAAACTGAGCCAAACAAAGTCAAGAGAATTTTCTCTGTGGCGTAATATTAAAGTAAAATGCAGTAAAATCATAGCTAGCTTCTTACCATGGTTTATTTGCTTATATCTGGGATGCAATGACAACACACGGGCATGTTTTTTGATGGTGCTATCATTGAGCTTATAAATAGTACTAGTAAACATTGACACGCGTCATTTCAGTGTGGGCGTAGACACAAAGGAATTCACACCAATACATGATTTATGACGGAGCACAAAAGACTTGTCCCTAAGGAGTAGAACATACTTGATACTCTCAAATGAACTCATGCCTTGTGGGAATAATTTGGGATTTTTTATTTTTCTATTTAGTTTTCAAATATGAATAGCCTTTTTATTATTTGCTTTGACAATATTTTCATTGAGATGAGAAGAGAGATGCAATGGCAGGAGTCACATCATAGGTTCAACACATTTGGCCCAGACATTTAACTGAAATGAAAATGATAGATGCTGTCTGCATTATGCTTTGGCTGCAGCAGAGCATGTGTGTCAGGAGACTAATAAAAGCAAGGTGACAAGGTTTGGTTTCTACTTTTCAGATATTCTATCCCGAAACAACAGATGTGTATGATCGCAAAAACATGCCTAAGGTGGTATACTGCATACACGCACTGAGGTAAGAAGAAAAGGCATGAAGACTGACTTCAAAAGCCAAAAAATATTTAAACATTTTATTACCCCCCCCCCCATCATTAATACTTTTTATATTACTTTCACTATACCTGCCGTATTCACTTACAGTATAGTTGTAATGAGCTAGGTACAATAGTCTAATCTCTATTTGTATTAAAGCAGGATACTATATTTCTGTTTCCTGAAGGTGCAACACCTGACTTTCTGACTGACCGAGACAAAAGTACAAATGCCTAGAGCAAACTTTAAGTCAAGATTACATGAGACACAATAATAGCTGATAACATCTAAAAGTTAGAGAGTGGGGTGTATAAATTCAGGCAACAGTTGTGGAGCTCAAGGAGCCATGCATTGTTTTTTTCTTGTTTATCTGTCTATAAGCTTGTTCATGTGGGCAGTGGAAGTTTGTCCTCTGTCAGGTGACGTCCTGTCTATTTAGGAGCCATTTCCTATTTCCAGATGGAACAGCAAACTGAAGGCCAAAATAGACCAACTCATTGTAGGCAGCATTGTGGCAGGTCAGGGAGTTTTGTGTTTTCCAACCAACATGGTCAGATTGTTGAATCAAGGAATAAATTGCTGCCAACTGCTCCTGTCAAGCCCTGCACAGCTCACAACTTTACACCAATGTGTCCAGTGACCAGTCTTAAAATTAACTTTTGACTTGTGTCAGTTACTATTTTTGTAACTCTGCGTGGGAACTGACATTTCACTCCTGTTTAGTTTTTTGCTCCAGATTTATGGCCTATGGAGTTTATTACACATCAAGAACTGCGAAATGTAATTTCATTTCAAATGCTGTTAATGTCTATCTTCCTAACCAAGCATTTTTTTTATTTCTGTCTAATTCCTATGCTAATGGAACTTTTTCTATTACTTATTTTTCTAGATCTTAAATCCCATGGTTATTGACTACTTATTGACTAAAACATTGTGTAATTCTGAGTTTAAATACAGTAAACTGAAGGGTAAGCTGAGATATGATTAACTCAAGTAAACGTTTACTGATAAGCACAATGCTTTGTTTTTGGTAACCCACTTTATGATTTAGAACTAGAACTGACCAACTGATGAGTAACTGCTCTACACACCAATGCTCCTACGCTATAACCTCTAATTGACATTGCTAAACTGAGCATCTCCTACTGAATAGCTGAGTAGCATGATACATCGACCACAGACTTGCCTCAAAGCCTTAATATTGTTTAAGGCTTGTAGCCATCTCAGTGTGGGTGTGTAGCATGCTGGTTTACCGGGGCGGTACAGTAGGGCAGGGGTGATTATGTTAGCAGCCCAGCTTGTTTTCTCTGTACTGTTTCGGTTGTGTCCTGAGAGAGCCTGCTTCCTTCCCTCCAAACACACAAACATTCACACACGTGCTCTTCCTTCCTGCCTGACCGCCATAGGGACACACTGCCACTCATAGTACGCACACACATACGAGAGGATGTTGCATCATAAATAAAGCACAATGGAATAGAAGCAGAACTTGTAAGGAATGTTAGTTCTGAAAGATATTCTAGTGGGCAAGCAGGACTGTTTTTTGCTTTAAGGAACTAAGAAAATATAAGAACATGGATACCATTGGGGACCACAACTGGGAGCAGAATGTTTACACAGCTGCATTTTCCCCTTTATCATTAGGCAGAAACACAATGCTGCACACACAGTCACACATTTTTACATTTGCTATTTAAAAGATTGACCTACTGGTTCTGAGATCCTCAACCTTTTCTAATCTCAGAACCTCTACCTGGAATGAATGTGGAAACAAAGCCAATGAAAAGTATGTACACAGTGCAAGATAAGAATAGAAAGTGCATTTGATTAAATTCTATGGTTAGCTTAATAAGAGGAACTATTTCATGGAATATGTTATAATGCATCATAGTACCCCTAGTAGAGTGCTGAAGACTTAGCAGTTTAGCATCCACAGGGTTTCTGTGTGAGCAAAATGTCATCATTCCAAATCATACTGTTTTTGCTCTAGGTCGATCAGCTGATATTCTTGCCATTCACTCTAAGTCAGCTGTCTCCTCAGTGTGTGGTTATCACATTAAACATTAACCCTTGTCTAAAAGATTCTTTAAGATGCTTACCCCTGCATGTGAAGGACTGCATCTTATGTTTACACGTGTGTGTGTGTGTGTGCGTGCATCAACACACACACACACAAGGGTCAATGCAAAAAGTAGACTGACAGTACAAACTCCACTTGGATTTCTGGTGCCAATTCTGACTTACATATCTATAATTCATGGCGAATTATCAGACACCAGATGAAAGTTTTATGAAGCCTCCTGCTTGTTGCGTTATGCACGTGCACCAACTAATCTCTGCTGACACTGCCCCCTTGTGGAATAATGTGCTAAAACAAATGATAAAAGCAAGTGTCACCATGCAATTCATATTTTGATGTCATTCTATCTCTTTAGTCCTTTAGCAAAATGTTCATGTTCTGTGCTATATTACAGTTTATACCTGCACAAACTAGGAATTGCACCACAGATACAAGACCTGCTGGGGAAAGTGGATTTTACTGGTAATACTGCTAAATAATACACACTACAACATTTTCTTTTAACTAGTTCATGCTAAATATGGGCACACACTGCCCAGATGCCATATTTATATACAATTTACATGTAAAAAAAGATTGCAACATTTGCAATCTTTTTTTGCTACACATTGCATTTCTGTCTTTCAGAGGAAGAGATCAGTAACATGAGGAGTGAGCTTGAAAAGTATGGTATCCAGATGCCAACCTTCAGTAAGATAGGAGGCATCTTGGCCAATGAGCTTTCAGTTGATGAGGCTGCCTGTAAGTGTCTGACCATTCATTAAACAGTAATTTTTGGGAAAAGTTCTGACAACACAAATATTCTTAAATTAATATTTTATTACCGGCAACTTGTATACCTCTCATAATTTATGATGACGCTGTAATTATGCTGTTATCATATCATCTTGTGTTATCATGCTGTGTATGTTCCATTTATTCAGTTTATCTAATTGACATTGGCTTCATTCTGCCACTAAATAAAACAAAGATTTGTGTCAAATTTAATTCTCCCGCTGTCATATGGTTCAAAATGCACTCGCCAGTAGCGGGCACCAATCACAACACGGACATATGACATTCCGCGGTTGGCTCCCTCTGCTGGTAGTCTGCTGAAATGCCTTAGGACAGTGGGAGGGTGAACCTGCTTTGATTGCTAAACTGCCTACAGAAGTTTGTGGCCTCCATGTGGACAGAAATCTGAGCCTTCTCTCAAAACGTTATTTTGTCAGTTTGTGTTGAGTTGTATCTGACCTCTTTGTCCTCAGTGCATGCTGCTGTGATTGCCATCAACGAGGCGGTTGATAAGGGCCAGGCATTGGTGACGATGGCAGCCCTGACCAATCCTAATGCCATGCTCAAGAACCCCCAGGAAGACTTGGCCCAGGACTACCAGGACACATTGAGCCGGGCCAAGGCCCACAAGGAAGTTCAGTCTTCAGGCAGGGTGAGAAGCCTTATGTTCCCCAACTAATATATAGCGGGGACGCTCTGCTAGTGGTTATTTAACTCTGTCGCCCTAGGTTAGGGTTAGCAAACAAGGTTAGGGAAGGGGTCTTGCAGGTCATTATTGCGGGTTAATACTCCCGTTGTCCTTTGGTCAAAATGGTGAGGTTAATAGGCTAGGTTAATTAGGTTAGGTTAATAATTATTTTAGTATTATTTAGTATTAACCCTCCTGTTGTCCTAGGGTTGGGCCTTTTGCGGGTCATTTTGACCCAAGGGCGACTGGAGGTTTAATGTGAGGACTGGCTGTCGCTTTGGATTTAGGTATTGTGTTTCTGGCACAGGTTTTTGAAAAATGTTGCAGGTAGACTTTATTTATAGTAGGATGTCCGACAGTGTTTTATTTTTAGTGTCCCACAAAATGTACAGTTTTCCAGACTTTTTACACCGGAATACTTTAGTACTTAAGTAAGTACTTAAGTATTGTCAACTAATTGAGATCTCATATTGACCGATGACTCGATGTGCTTCATAGATTCTGACCCCACTCATTCATCTCTACACACTTTACACACTTATATGTTATGCACTTGTTAATGTGCGACTCTTTATTGTGTCTTGACCCACACCAAACCCCTGAACTACTGGGATGGAGTCCCTCACTGAGGTCTGAGCAGGTCATAACCACCACTGTCGCGCTTCACAGACCTTGCCAGCACATTCCATTGTCTGCAGTGTCAGCTTAACTTCAAAAGCCAGCCCTCCACACACACTGGCAGCCCTCCTCCCATTCCCCTCCTACACACTGTACAAACATCGGCCATGCATTCTTCTTTAATGCCTGAACTGTAACATGTGAAATATTTTTGTGTCTCCCCCTTTTAGCGCTCCTCTATCGCTACAGAAGAAAGAGATGTCTATGAGGAGCTGCTCACACAACAGGAGATTCAGGCCTGCCTCGACCATGTGAATGGTGAGCTTAGTCTCTCACGCATTCACTGGTATATCCAAAACATGAGGTTTGGCTCATCTCCTCATCCAGGGCACCATCCAGTACTGTGGTTGATCGCTGGCAATGCCTGTGTGGGTTTGCCCATTGAACCACTAGGGCCATCTAGTGACTTCAATGAACAGTGACTAAAATACATCTTATCTTGTTCAATAAATTAAATATATCCTCTGGTCTTTTTAGAGATGCAACTTCTGAAATATTTGTATTATTTATTTCTAGTCTACAAAAAGCTGGAGGAAAATGCATGTTTCCATTAACGCTTTGTCCTGTTTTCTAATCTTCAGTCCAGGCAGCATTGAGCCATGTGAATGAGGCTGTGTCAGCCCAGGACAAGGTGTCTCTGCTGACTGGGCTCAGGCTGCAGGCTCTGGCCCTGTTGGGTGTTCAGGAGACCAACACCAGCTTGTACCTTGAACACTTCACTGACTGCCAGCTTAAAAACAAGGTAAATTTTGAGCAGTCGCGAAACATTTAGAATACCAAAAATGTATTTCTGTCCAAAACTAAAGGCATTTCCGTCATTGTGTCAAACCGGTGTGAGATATGGTAAACTGTGTGTACAGTATGTCCATACCAAGACAGCAGTCCAAGAGTTGATCTTATCTGAAACAACCTGTCTGTACAATCCATTTGAGTATATGCATTCATTGTCGAATTGTGAATTAAAATCAAAGCAAACAGAAAATCTGCTTTAGATTGTATAAGAAACTGTATTAAAGTCATGTGAGTTATATATTTGTTATGCATATTGTATTATACCTGTAAATATGTGACTTATGTATTGGTGTGATTGTGTGCTCTAGGATGGAGGGAAGACCTTGTTCCTAGACAGAGAGGAACTCCAGAAAGGTCTCGGCTATTGTAATGACTTTGCTGAGGAAGAGAAAAAAAGTTAGTAGGTTTTTCATTAACAAAAACATTTTAAACCATTTTTTTAACAGTTGTGATGTGTGTTTTATTAGGTAGGTAGCATTAAAGGTGTAGTCAGCAATAATAAGATAAAACACTTTACACAAATTCACACAAATTTAGCAAATATCCACTCATGGACCATTAGTTTCCCCGTTCTGTGTGTGCGCTGACACATCTGTTGTTTCAACACAGCCTTGGCAATGTGTGTCAAATATGTGGGGCGGAGCTTCTGAGGGAGCAACCTATTGTATTAAAGGAATAAATGTTTTTGTTTTGATTTGTTCAAATATCAACACTCTGCCCTGATCCCTGACTCCACCTTTAACTACTCAGTCTGTCCAAACACAAAGTACTGTAATGTATGAACCTCATGTGGGTTTCCCAAAAGGGGTGAGGGTAAAGGGCAACTGACAGTGGTTTGCTCTTTCTTAGAACTTGAGGCAGTTGCAGCGATCAATGCCGCCATTCTCCATGGCGAAGCTATGGCAACGGTGGAGGAGCTTATGAATCCTATGGCAAAGTTGCCAATCATCTACCAGACGGCTGCCAACCTGTACCAGAGTGAACTGTTCATTTTGCAGCTTCAGACAAGACGGGTGAGACACACTCGGGTACTGTAGAACGAACAATTTGTGTGTATTTTTCGTTTGGTATTGTAATCCAGACCACTGTTTTTATCAGGCTGGTAAATCTGGTCTGATGCACACTGAGCTATATATGGCTGTGGAGATGCTGTCGGCTGTGGCTGTGCTGAACGAGGTGCTGGACACCAAAGACTCCCAGGCTATCACAGAGCAGCTAACTGGCTCTTCTCTGGGCATCGGCAACATGGACCAGGACAACCTCAACAGGTGAAGCTTGACTGGACAGATAACCTGCAGCTCTAGAGCAAAACATTGTTGGCGTCTAGACCCCCTTACAAATATTACAACATATATTAATTGGAGATTTTTAAGATTTGAAGAGAAAAATACAAAAGAAACAGCATAGTACTAAATGTTTACAGTTCTTCAAAAACCGCATGGCTACAGGTAGACAGCAATAGCACAGTGATAAAACAACTTTGACATGAACCAGTGTCAGGTAATCTAATGACCCTTGACTTCAGATACGCTGAAGCACTGATCGAGGAACGGGCCGATGTCCTGGCCCAGGGACAAGAGTTCCTCACCTGGAATGATGTTCAGACTTGCATTGACACAGTCAACACTGAAGTCCACGAAGAGCATGATCGTAAGAAAACATGGCGTGTGTGTACAGTATGCGTGCTGTGTATTGTGAAGAAAATCCTTCATCAGAATTCTTGAATTGCAAACTCGGTGTCCAATGAGAGTATATTTTCTCCTCCAGGCGTCATAGCTATAGCAGAGATCAACGAAGCTTTGAACTCTGGAGACCCCGAGCAGACTCTGGCAGCTCTGCTCCTCCCAACGGCCAAGTTAACTGGAGTGAACCCAGCCACAGCCAAACACTACCATGATGTCTTGCATCGTGCCAAGCTACTCCTCTACCAGGTATGATACATCTAGTAATGGTAATTCTGTCAAGTCTCAGAAGCATACAGTATACAGTAGCTGTCCAAACATCACACATCTTAGCGCCGCCCCTTCTCCTTGGCGATGAAGACACTTTTTTTTCTTTTTTTTTTTTATAACATGAATATATCTAGATTTTATTGTGATTAATAACTTCATTACAAGAGAATTTGCACTGCGTTGAAGACCTTTCAGTCTGCATCTCTCCAATGCATGATTTTGGCCCTAGGTTTTTATTGCTGGAAATTCTCATGGAAATTATGGTATTGCTACATTTGTACCGTGATGCAGTGACTAAAATAAAAAGTATTTTTCTGGAAAACTAGCTGCCAGTCTCTACTTGCAGAAGAATTGTATGTGGTGGAACATCTTTTAATGCTTAAAGTGTTATGAAATGTGTGGAATGGAAGTAGTCTTGACTAATTCCAGACATGGATTATGCAATGTGTTTGTGCCAAACCATAGAATATCATGGAATTTTAGGAATGTGACATTTATAAAGCTTGCAAGAAAATCCTATTGTAACAATATCCTCCATGTCAATATAAATAGATTTTGTTTTACTGTTGTATATTGTGTTACAGTTGAGTTAGTATGCGTGTATGGAATATACAAAATATGTATGCTAATTTGACCTTTCCACTGTCCTATGGGTAAAAAATGACCCAGTGCACTACCTTTTTATGCCAGCAGAAGGTGCCAACCACAACACGGGCATATGATGTGCCGTGGTTGACGCCATCTGCTGGTAGTGTGTTTGAAACCCAAGGAGTAATTTGTCAATTTCAAAACATTTATTGTTTGTATTTAAATGATGTCAGACAAGAATGTCCTGCATTCTTGTACAACAGTAGTAATCTGACAGAAACCTTTTTAAATTCTGCCTCAATGTTCTCAAAACATTTGACTGGGTTTTTTCCCCCACATATTCACAAACTACTTATGTTCTGGGGCAACAGGGACATACATTGTCTCAGAGGAAGTAGAGGAGTATCCGTGTGTTACTGGCTTGGTTTTGCAGACTGTTTCAGTTCAGCATCCATTTGTTTGTTCCACACATTTGTGCTTACCTGCTGTTTGAACACAATGCACCAGGAGCTGAAGTGTCATTGCGTGCAAATGGAGAGACACACACACACTCCCAGGCTCAGATCACCACAGTCGGTGTCTGTGGTGTCCACTGGACGGAGGCTGCCGTCTTGGCCATCAGCAGACAGAGGAAGGGGTCCAGACAGCTGTGGAAGCAGCACAGGCACACAGCCATGCTGTAGTACCCATACAGTGCGTCGTCCCCGCTGCTGATCAGGCGGACGTAGTGTGCCAAGTGCAGTGCTCCGCTGGGGGAGAAGCACACCACAAAGATCACCATCACCAGGGTGCTGACCTTGACGAAAGGGCGCCAGTTGCTCCCCGATCGTTCCAGGTGGTACACCACCCCCACGTGGGCACAGATGCACATGAGGAAGGGCAATATAAATCCCACGCAGATGAGCACCAGCCTATACGGCACCAGCAGGGCGTGGGAGGGCTCCTCTAAAGGCAGCACGTCGTGGCAGGTGGTAACGCCCAGCGTGGGCACCTGGTAAGTCTGCCTGACCAGGAGCTCTGGCAGCACGGCTGCCCCAAACGTGAGCCACATGCCCAGGCACACCCCCAGGGCCAAGGCGGTCTTGGGAAGCCTCTTGTATAGGAAGGGCCTTGTGACGGCCACGTAGCGCGTCAGGCTCAGGCAGGCGATGGCGTGGGCCGAACAGTACACGTTGCCATAGAAGACGGCCGTGATGGTCCTGCAGGCGGTCTCGCCGAACACCCAGTTGTTTGCGTTGAGGTGGTAGTGGACCCGCAGCGCCAGGGACAGCAGCAGCAGCAGATCGGAGGAAGCCAGGTTTATGTAAAGCACTGCCGTGGACAGAGAGCTGGCTCTCACAAGGAAGGTCAGGATGTAAACGTTGGAGGGGATTCCCACCAGCATGGCCAGGCCGTAGCATAAGGGAATGACTGTGGTGCTGAAGAGCCCTCTGGTGTACGCTGATTCAGGGTCAGTGGGACCCACATCCAGCTGGGGAGGCTGGTAGGTGTTGTTGGGGTTATGATGTTTACGCCCACTGAAGGTCTTTGGCATCAAACCGGTGGAAATAGTCCTGTTACTTTCAGCCGTCTTCCCTGTGTGTTTTATGAGAAACGTGTAAGATATTCTGGACTGCAATGCAAGTTTATTCTACATATGAGGACTGTGACAATAATACAGTCCTAGCCATTTGGTCATTTCTAAAAGCAGATATTTCCATGCCGAGGATGAACATAAAAGTTAAAATGGTCCAATTTGGTCTTGGGTTATACTTAAACTATCTCTGAGCTGTGGTCATCATGTGACATTATGATGTTTTTGAGGTCACATGATTTTTGCTAAGAGAGAGATTGCATGTTTCTCCAAGGAGTGATGTAGAAAATATTGTAAGCAACTTACCGGCATCTTGAAGGGTATGCAGTCCCATCAGACAGACTAGGAATCCGTGTAAAAGGTTAGCCATATCACTGCCAAGTCACAGCTAAACAAATGTATTACACATCTTTCTTTGGTGCTCCTTTTCAGTTACTTGAGTATGGAAGGTGTCCATTGGTAAGGTTACTGGTTTGCGTTTATATTCTGCCGTGGTGAATCCTCTGTGGGCTTCTCAGTACAGTCTACTCAGCAATGTGATCTGCTCTTTCCTGTCGGTATGTGTGCGACTGATTGTGTGTTCACTAGGGATGTGAGTTTCCTGTCCAGGCTTGAAAACTGAATGCCTCTTGTCTACCTCAGTCACCACTGACTCATTGTATTGGGGAGGGGATTTTATGACATCTTAATCACTTTTTAACTGATCGTTGTCTATTTTATCTAGTAAAATATAGTGTCCTTAATCATGAAATCTCCTATTGTCATCCGGGTCAAATTGATCCAAATCACTAGCTCTTTGTGGCAGATAGAAGGCGCTAAACCTTATTCTACACCTCACACAGACATATGCGCACTGCTGGCACAACAAAGTGAGTTTGAAACCCGAGGACAATAGGAAGGTTAAACGACACAAAAAAACAAACCAATACATAAAGAAATATGTACACACAGCAATGACAATTGAAAAATACACAAATCATAAGCAATCAGATGGCGCCCTCTGGTGGCATAAATCGATACAATTAAGGATGTCACGAGGGTTAAAACATGTAAACGTTTTCAGCCTATGCTATTTACAAATGCGTTTTTTTGTTTAGTCTTTTCTGTGTTTGCTTTGTTTACAACTTTTCATCCGT
This sequence comes from Aphredoderus sayanus, assembly GCA_027564795.1. NCBI lineage: Eukaryota > Metazoa > Chordata > Actinopteri > Percopsiformes > Aphredoderidae > Aphredoderus > Aphredoderus sayanus. The sequence goes on from JAODUG010025742.1 coordinate 13,057, forward strand.
TTTGAAGCTATTTTGAGTGTAATGACGTCAGTCCTGTTAGTCATGTGGTGTAATACAATGACCAGAAGTCTCTGAAATGATCCTGTGAACTTTTTAACCTATGCATTCCTTTTGAAATGTGATATTTTTGTGGGCATTACATTGCTTTGTGTTTACTATTTTTTAAAGTGGATTTTTTAAAGTGGGTCTGTGAAAGTATTTTTGATAAGAAAAAAGGCCGGTTGGTATTGTGTTTTTCCCAGGTCTTACCTCTGGACATATAGCAAACAGTACTACCTGCTATTTATCTATTAAGTGTTCTGTTAGCACCAGTGTAGTGTAGCCCAGAGGTGAGATCATCAAGTCACTTGAGTCACATTTTTGTTCATTTGATTTATGAAGAGAATTACTTGAGACTTTAACTTGGGATCTATTTACCTTGAGCTTGACTCATATTGTTTTGTACATTTGTAAAGTAGTTTTATTTTCTGTTGAAACTGACTTGACTTGTCATGTTATTTGTGACTCAAGTATTCTGGACTCGGTCACACCTCTGGTGTAGGTGTGTTGGCATTTCTTTTAACTTCTGCCATATAACCCTACATTATTTGATATCAGGGCTTTGCTACATTCATATACTGGTGAAATATCACAGCAATACTAACTCGAGTAACGGTAGCTTAATACGGTACCCTTCTCATTGCATATTAAGGGTAAATAACAAGCTAATATCAAGTTGGAATTGTGTACAGTAGTTATGTGTTGCCTTTATTTAGTTTTACATGCTGAGTAGCTGAAAAATGGTTTCTTCTGTGTTGATTTATTTTAGCGCTCTGGTGATGAGTCTGCTTTACTGTGGCTGGAACAGATCCAGGAAGCCATTCATACCGCCAACCAGGATGAAGAAGAGGCTATCATATGTATGTAATAAAGCTCAACAAAACTCCTGTGATCCCCACCAAACAACCTCTACCTAATAAATCCTCTCTATAAGCAAGTCAGAGTTTTAACAATCAGATGTTTTCCACTTATTTATTTAGTCATGTTCTGTGGATCGTGTTGACTCATAAACTGGTTTTCACCAGCATAAGAAAAGCAAGCCATCTCCCATAAGACAGCTTTACGGTTACTCTTTATGGTGTAGGTTTGTACCTAACAACAATATGACTAAATGTGTATTTGATATGTGCTGATCAGTGGCTGCAGCAGTAGCAGACATCAACAGGGCTGTCGCTGAAGGAGACTCCCAGAGCACACTGCAGGCTCTGCAAGCTCTGCCTGCAGGGCTCAGAGGAGTGCTCTCTGAATGTGCTGACACCTACCAAACTGAACTCTCCCAGAGGCAGACACAGGGTTCTACTGCAGGTAAAGTGTTGTTACCTGTAAGCATGTCAGCCAGTGGTTGTGCGTAACATAAACAAAACATCATGATCAAGTTTCATGTTTAAAATGCACAGTACCGGGCTACTGTATCTGTGCTAGAAGCAAAGTTAGTTCAGCTCCCCTCATGCAGGAGCTGAATCAGCAGTGGTATGTGAGGTTGCTATCGGTCTTTTCCCAGGCCACTCTGAGAGCATGTGGGTGAGGCACTGTGTTAGTGATGGCTACAACTACTATTACAACCTGGACAGTGGAGAGGGCACATGGATGGAGCCATGGGGATTTGAGCACAACAGCAGCCAGCTGAGTAAAGAGGAAATCCAGGTATTCTGCACCATTTAATGGCCCAGTATCTTGCCATCATCTCCCTTAAAGCTAAAGGTTCTGTTTCAGCTGGTGTGGCACTTTTAAGTGGGCAACCATTTTATGAACCACGTGTAATATTGGTATTTAAATGGATTTACAGACCTACCTTGCCATTCCTTCATTTCAAATACAGTATAAGCACATTTTGACAGCTCTAAATGGAGCTCATTCAAACTGTTTTTCCTTCAGAGTGTTGTCAGCTGTGTAACAGCAGAATATAACAGGGAACAGTTATGGTTGGCCAACGAGCACCTGCTGACCCAGCTGCAGGCCAGGATCCGAGGGTACCTGGTCAGGAAAGCACATGCCCAGAGAATGACGTACCTACGGCAACAAGAACCATATGTAGTTAAACTGCAGGTATTACTCACCACATCTGCCGTACAGATCTGAACTGTAGTTTTTTATTTCTCCCAAGCAATTGGAAAACATTTATTGAAATACTGTACTGTATATCAATAGCATGACATTTTAAGGTAGTTTGTAATATGAAAGGTGCAACACCCTCATCAGAAATATTCTGATGACTGACCAACAAATGTTTGCAAAACCTTGCACACATACTGTATCATAATACTTTATACTGTAGATCTCTGATAGGAAACAACATTGCTATGGATTGAAACCTTTCACTACACCTCTGACTAAGTGATTAAACTGGATTGAAAGCCACTAAATTAAGTTTTCCTTCTTTCTTGCAGGCTTTCTGGAAAGGGGTTAGGCAAAGGAGGGTGTACATAAAAAGAATCAATGTGCTACAAAACAGTGTATTTTCTATTGTCAAGGTGAGTTTGGAGAACTCTTGAAATACATAAAAGAAAAAATAAATTTCCAATTTCAGGTCTTAGTACAACTTAAATTGTCTGTCTCTTTCCGATTCAGATCCAGTCCTTTGTTAAAATGTGGAGAACTAAACGTAAATACACTCAGAGGTTACAGTACTTCAGAGAGCATGTGAGTAATGCTGATTTTCGCATCACTGCAGGTGTCTGTTTGCCAAGAGTAATTTACTCAGTTGTTACATTTACCATTGTCCGGATTTGTAGGAGAAAGACATTGTGAAGATTCAGGCTTTCCTTAAGGCCAACAAAGCCAGAGAAGACTATAGAACACTTAGTGAGTTACGACACACACACACCTTTATGTCCCCATGCAAAACATAACCACTTTCAGAATGCAGTCCTCCATTTGTGTCTGGAATTGCTGTTATTGTTAAAGTGCATATGCGTCCCAAATCTCACTGCCTAGTGGCTTGTCTGTTTATTCTCTACCCATACCTCTCCACACAACACAAACAGCTGGGGAGGAAATGTGGGGCTCTAAATAAATAAATATGATATACTGTATGATGTCTGTAGATGGTCTACTAACCTTGAGCCTGTATCCATCCTTAGCCGGGGCCCAGGATCCCCCTTTGTCAGTGGTTCGTAAGTTTGTCCACCTGCTGGAGCAGAGCAGCCTGGACTTGCAGGAGGAACAGGAAGTGACACGGCTCAGAGAGGAAGTGGTCACCAAGATCCGCTCCAATCAGCAGATGGAGAAAGACTTGAACCTGATGGACATCAAGATTGGCTTGCTGGTGAAGAACAGAATAACACTGCAGGTCTGGAAGCCACACTGACATCCAGTTGGCTATTTATCGATGTGTATTGTAAAATAGAATGTCCTGTCCTACTGTATATAATATACAATAGGACCACACCAGTGTGGTGCACTAGCATGTACTTTATTATGTGTACAGTGTATAAGATCTACTACAGAAGTATTTCACAGTGCTCCACTACACAGAAAATGTATCGATTTTCCCCCACGTGCGACAATAAAGACAGAACTAACTAGGGTACATTCATTAGTATACTGTACTACTCTACAGTATATACCTCTACATAAATATAACTGTTTTGCATTGGTTTACTATTATGGATAATAATAAAAAAATAGAGCATGGCAAATAGTACAATATTGATCTCTGACTGCATAAATAAAGATTGATTGATTGATTGCAGCTAAAGAGCACATGGAATTACACAACTTCAATCTATATCTCTCAATCCTGTCTGCCTTCTCTGTAACAAGTGTGTTTGTTTGAAGGATGTCGTGTCCCATAGTAAGAAAATGAAGACCAAGAAAAGTAAGTTGAGTAAAGAGGATCTGGCTACAGGGGACAAACTGGGCATCAAGGGTCTGAGTAAAGGCAAGAGACGCAAACTGGAGGCTTACCAACACCTGTTTTACCTGCTACAGGTACACACACATATTTGGCTAATTGTACGCACATGTATTTATGTCACTCTTTGTGTTAAGTGCTTCAGTACACGCAAGTCAACATTTTTTTTTATCCATATTTTTTCCACGTCTCCCCTCTACATAGACCAATCCCTCCTATCTAGCCAAGTTGATCTTCCAGATGCCCCAAAACAAGTCCACTAAGTTTATGGACACCGTGATCTTCACCCTGTACAACTATGCATCTAACCAGAGAGAGGAGTACCTGCTTCTCAAGCTCTTTAAGACCGCCTTAGAGGAGGAGATCAAGTGAGAACATATAAAACTGTATATGTGTATTGGTTCATGATGCACCCTTTGGGTCAGGCCTACACTATTTACACACTATGCCAATCTCCCTGATACATGTTATACCATATTCTCTGTGTGCCAGATCCAAGGTGGACCAGATCCAGGACATAGTGACTGGGAACCCCACAGTCATCAAGATGGTGGTGAGTTTCAACAGGGGAGCTCGTGGCCACAACACGCTGAGGCAGCTACTCGCCCCAGTGGTCAAAGACATCATTGAAGACAAGAGCCTAGGCATCAACACAAACCCTGTGGACGTGTACAAGGCCTGGGTCAACCAGCTAGAGACGGCTACTGGTGAGGCCAGGTAAGGACCAAATGGAGGAAGAGGAGAGCTGTAGAATGCTAGTCTTCACTTTACTCTACACAGTGCTTTGTGTGTGGTGTGCCCACAGTAAGCTGCCCTATGAGGTGACTCCAGAGCAGGCCATGTCACATGAGGAGGTGCGCAACAGGCTGGAGGCCTCCAGCATGGCTCTGCGCTCAGCCACAGACAAAGTCCTCAATTCCATTGTTTCCTCCTTGGATAACATCCCGTAAGTTGGTTTCATAATGTCATTTTCCTTGGTGAGCTAATTGCTTAATTAAAGCACATTAATGGGGACTGTATTGAGCGTACTGGTGCAATATACTATCTTTTTTTTCTAGTTATAACCATAGTGGAAATATGACATAATCTATCGTAAAAATAAACCGTTGAAACTTTTTAAAATACGTTTTGCTGTTAAGTGTAGGAAACAATTCCACTAGGTGGTGCTATCTGTTAAACCAAGTTCAGGACTGCTCTCTTCGTCAAACAGCCATGAAAAATTCATAATTTCATTCAGTTTAGATGTCTGCATGTTGTCTGCATGCTGTTTTGTGTTTGATGTCCCATCCTCGCTGTTTTGTTTTGCATGTAGTTATGGCATGAGGTACATAGCAAAGGTTCTGAAGAACAGCCTTCATGAAAAGTTTCCAGATGCCACAGAGGATGAACTGTTGAAGGTATTACCTTCAAATCCATATCACAGTTTCTTATTTCAGTTTTTATTTCTTTATATTGTTTTTATATACCATTCCTAACATAGCTATTCACCATTCTGTACATGTACTGTCAGTCTTTGGTACATATTCTCAAATGTACTTCATCTTTGGAGCTTGTTGCTCCAAATAAAACATAATTCTGTGTACAGTAGCCAATCACCAATAAGCCACTCAAGTGTGTGTACTTGCACTAGAGGTGGTAGATCAGACAAACAACCTTGTTTTGAGCAGGTCCTGGGTTTGATGCCTGATTTACCTTTTTAACAAGATATCTAACCCCTGCAGTACCTGCTCCTTAATACTCGTAATTGTACTCTCTGTAATTAACTTTGATAAAATGACCAGCAAAATTCATAAATTGGGTAATTGAAACACTAATTATTGTTGTCAGTGAAGTATTCCTTTAGGGGTTACCTGTCTTATTAAATTGGCAATTTTTTGTCCTAAAAAGTAGCTTTTTCTGTTCAAACGAAGAAACGATTTATCCATGCATCTGCTGCCTACAGATTGTAGGAAACCTGCTGTACTACCGCTATATGAACCCAGCCATCGTGGCTCCCGATGGCTTTGACATCATTGACGTGTCAGCTGGGGGGCAGCTTCACTCAGACCAGCGTCGTAACCTGGGCTCAGTGGCCAAGATGCTTCAGCATGCTGCTGCCAACAAGCTGTTTGAGGGCGAGAATGCCCACATGACACCAATGAATAACTACATATCTCAGACTTATGAGAGGTTTAGGTGAGAAACTCACTGTCTATTCAATAATTATATAATTTTATGTATTTATTTTAATAACACACTGAATTCTAATACTTACTAAATACAAATCAGTAAATATAAAATATCGATATGTGGAAAGAATAATCATATCTAGTTGTATATGTTTAGCTTAATTTATTTACCAAAATTAATTATACATTCAAAAGACTAATATTTATTCAGTACAATTCATACAAAACAATTTAACATGGGTATTATGGATTTAGGTCAATGATTAATTGTCAATACTTTCACATTGGCACACCTAAATCAAGCATACACATTATTAATTGAAGTGTTGTTTTCCCTACTGTTACCTATGTGTGGAGTTTATTAGTACTTTTCATTCCTCCTGGAGTACACAGATCAACAACAATCTTATAGTTAACAATCTATTTATTTTTATAGAATTGTTTTTCTAAATATCTGTATTCCTTATTCTTATAAAATTGCATAATTTCCACATATGTTCCCTGTTTTATGTACAGGTATCTAGTTAAATCTATCTTTAGAAGGATTGTTATGGCCTACACAATGCTCAGATTCCCACTGAACAATCTGACACCATCAGAGAAACCCACGTAAAAGCATTTTCCATTCCCACAAAAAGTGCTGAAATAACAAATGACCTGATAAATCGGTTTCCCCAGTGGGGTCAGGCATTGGTTAAGCTAACATACAGTACAGTAATGGAAGCGGTAAGCCAGGGAGAGGAAGTGTTTGTGCAGTGAGGATGTCTTCGCTAAAATCTCCTGAACTCCAGTCAGCAATGAAAAACTCCCATGAGAAGGGGTGTGGGTTTGGTGGGAAGGTTTAATTCTGAGAAATGTATCCCTGGTTTTGTCTTAATGGAACTCCACAAAACTCTGCTGGTCAGCTTTTATAAATTGAATATGTTTTACAGATATACAAAAAAATCTGATTAGTTTAACCCTTGTAATGTACTCCGGGTCAGAATGACCCAAATCACTAGCTCTTGTGGCAGATAGAAGGCGCTAAACC
>JAODUG010025761.1:0-20132 GCA_027564795.1 Aphredoderus sayanus
TCACCCCAGATGAAGGTGACTCCCCCCCCCCCCCACACACACACACACACAATCTCTGGGAGCCATTTTATTGCGCCTGCTTAGAATGCAGAGTGAAATCTGTGGGTGTCTGAGGCATCTGTCCAATTGGAACATGAAGGTCAGACATAGCAGCCATGTGCTGGCCAGCCCAGGAAAATACTACTCCTTTATTTTACAGCAGTTGTCTTCATAGTGTGGGTGTGGATGCCCCAGGGGTCAGGCGATGAGAAAATTCAGTTAATTTAGATTTAATGATGTCCTTGGTTAATTATACTGAATATTTGTAAGTTTTATGTTATGGTGTTGAAAGAAGTAGTTAGTTTGTGACTCCCACATTGTACACACGTTTCTTTGCATGTGGCATGTGACTCAAGATATTTTAGAATTACTTTTTTAAAGAGCAAAGGGGACATTACCCTCACTGCCTCGTGGGTGCATACTAATAGGCACACTACGTACTGTAGCAACCTTTTTTTTTGTTGTTTGTTCTTTGTTCTCCTTGGCTTTTTTCCTTGAGTCTCACCTCTGCCATTGGAGAGGTACTGTAACAAGTTCCTAGTAGGAAGGCTCACATGGGGATTGGGTTATTATCAAACACCATCTCAGGGAGCTATATATATTTATACCCATATAAATTTATATTTTTATTAATATATAAACATGTACAGAGAAACTCCAGACCTGATTTCCCAGAGGGCATTGCAGGAACAGTAGGTGGATGGGGATGTGTGTGTGGAAGGGGTGTTGAAGACTCATTATGGTGCTGAAGAATGCTTTCACCCCAGGAAGTCATCCAGAAAAATATCTGTCAGGAGAAGGCATGTGCCAGGCCTTGCCGGCTGTCTCTTCTCCTGCTCTCCTAACTGCCCCTCTTGTTGCCTTAACAAGGAGGCCATTGCAGACTGGGTGTTAGAGGAACCAGAACAAGCCAAGTCTATACCGCTCATATTGTCTAATGCAGTGAAAGTGGGTCATTGTACTGCCGAATGGAACTACATAGCTGTGGTAAACCTATGCATGCAGACACACAGACTGCCCTAGGCAAGCATCTAACCCTGCTTTGAAACTGAAAGCCCATTGATAGCTATTACACTGATAAGGTCTGTTCATTTTTCCAATGTAATGGATGTTTTTTGGGGTGGGGGGTGGGGGCTTGTCTTCCTGTTTTCTTTTCTTGCTCAATATAATAGAAATGAATTGCCAGAGCAAGTGAAAGTGAAAAACAATAAAAAGAAACAACAAATAAAATAAAATAAAATAAAAATCAATGTACAGAAAAACCCACTGTAAAACTTCCCCCTCTCTTCCCCCCCCCCCCCTCTCTCTCTCTCTGTCTCTCAGAGGTGCGACTGCAGGTGGAGGAGGCAGAGTCCAACGTGACTGTGTCTGAGTCCGGCTCCATCCGGCTGGGCTGCAGCATCCCGTCCCAGTCGTCCCGGGACTCGCGCTTCTCCGTCTCCTGGTACGTGGAGCGCGGCGAGGAGGCGGCGGGGGCTGTCGGCGTGGAGGCGGAGCCACAGCGGGAGTGCGTCTTCTCCATTGGCCACGACGCCGTGTTCGGCAACGGCAACTGCAGCCCCACGGAGGAGGCGGGGCCTAACTCCCGGCTGCAGTTTGAGCGGACGACGTCCGACCAGTACAGCCTGACCATCCAGGGGGCTCGGCCGGCGGATGCGGGCCGCTACTCCTGCCACGTGGAGGAGTGGCTGCTGAACCCCCGCAATGCCTGGTACCGCCTGGCCACCAACCAATCAGGCTACACCCTTGTCAACGTCCTGCAGCTAGGTACCTGCATTTACACAGGAAAGATACTACTACTGCTAACTGTATTTATAGAAGCCCATTTATGTGGACACAAACGATTTAATAACATCACCTAAATGAATAAATCAAAACAATCAAATAAGTTAACCGACTAAAGTGGCAAACAAATTTGCAAACAATAAAAACTATAGAATCAGAAATAAGAGCAACAGAGTTAAACTATACTATTACATACATTAGTATTGTATTCATATTAACCCTCCTGTTGTCCTCGGGTTTCAAATGCATTACCGTCGTATGCCAGAAGATAGCGCCACCTGATTGTGTCTGATTGTGTAGTTCTCTTTAGTGTCAGTGCTGTGTGTATTTATTTATTTGTTTGTTTATTTATTTATCTATTTAACCCTCATCCTGTTTCAAACGCACTACCTTGTCTGTGTAAGCTGTAGAATTACAATTGCCTTCTTCTATCTGCCATAAAGAGGTCGCAGATAGGTCAGTTTGACCCGGAGGACAACAGGAGGGTTAAGTATATCTCAAGCCAGCATGCAGTATAATATATTATATTTGACCTTATGATCAGGATGAAATGTTTGTTTAATTCACTCCTCGTTTACCTTGTTTGGTTTCACTCTTTTGCATCCAGGTGCGTCAGTCTTACTAAGTACAGGTTTAGTGCTTCAAGCTATTCAAATTGTATTGAAAGGTCGTTTGGATAAAGACGACATAATGCAAGTTCTGTATTATATGCATAATACTGACTGTTCTGTTCTGTATTATATGCATAATACTGACTGTTCTGTTCTGTATTATATGCATAATACTGACTGTTCTGTTCTGTATTATATGTATAATACTGACTGTTCTGTTCTGTATTATATGCATAATACTGACTGATCTGTATTATATGCATAATACTGACTGTTCTGTTCTGCATTATATGCATAATATTGACTGTTCTGTTCTGTATTATATGTATAATACTGACTGTTCTGTTCTGTATTATATGTATAATACTGACTGTTCTGTTCTGTATTATATGCATAATATTGACTGTTCTGTTCTGTATTATATGTATAATACTGACTGTTCTGTTCTGTATTATATGCATAATACTGACTGTTCTGTTCTGTATTATATGCATAATACTGATTGTTCTGTATTATATGCATAATACTGACTGTTCTGTTGTGTATTATATGCATAATACTGACTGTTCTGTATTATATGCATAATACTGACTGTTCTGTTCTGTATTATATGCATAATACTGACTGTTCTGTTGTGTATTATATGCATAATACTGACTGTTCTGTATTATATGCATAATACTGACTGTTCTGTATTATATGCATAATACTGACTGTTGTGTATTATATGCATAATACTGACTGTTCTGTTGTGTATTATATGCATAATACTGACTGTTCTGTTGTGTATTATATGCATAATACTGACGGTTGAGCTTTCTAAAGTATATGAAAACTGATCTCGAGTGTTCTGAGCTCCGGGGCACATGAAACATTAGACTGCAGTCTAAAACGGGATGTGGTGTATCGATGTGCGTTCTCCATTTTGATTTTCCTGTTTCTGTCTCCGCCGGCTAGTCTCCACCCTCCAGTCGGTGGTGTGCTCCAACGACTCCCTGTTTTACTTCGTCTTCTTCTACCCGTTTCCCATCTTCGGCATCCTCCTCATCGCTGTGCTCACGCTGCGCTACAAGAGCCGGAGCAGCAGCAAGAGCCAGGAGGGCAAGAATGGCGCCCCCTTGCTGTGGATTAAGGAGCCGCACCTCAGCTACTCTCCCACCTGCCTGGACCCGCCTGCTCTCAGCCTGCACCCAGGCTCTGTAGACTAAAGAGAGGGGCCCTTCGCCCCGCCCACATCGCGGGTACAGCCAACACCGTGCCGGGGGGTGGGGGGGTTTTCTGGACACCAACCCCCATGCCTCACCTGGCGCATCACTGCTGTGTTGGTTTTGTCAATCAGTTGATCCGTTTCTTATAGCCCTGACCCTGGTGGTTGCCTGTTTTATGTTCACTACGGTGGCGTGCGTGTGCGTGCGTGTGCGTGTGCGTGTGTGTGTGTGTGTGTGTGCGCGTGTGTGCGGCACGTGCGCTGGAAAACTGTGTGAGAGTGGCCGGATGGAGGGAGGGATGAAAGACAGATGTGGATTCATCTCTCTTGTTTTTGTTTCCCGTCTGTCAAACTCCAGTTTGATTTAAATTCATCTACCTTTTGGAACGTTGCATATCAGTCCACTGAAATGGCCAATCTGGGAATGGCATTTAAAGGAGATGGACCTTATGGATGGAGCTACTGAGGGTGCCAAAAAAAGTCTTTAATATCTCAAAGCAGCCACAACCTGGCCTGCTGTGTTGGTTTCCATAGCGATGCTCTGCGCCCACTAGCTCCATAGTCGACGACTAGGTTGCCAGCCTGCATAGAGACAAAGACAAGGACACACAAACTAACTCTGTGTCCTGTTTGAGAGTATGTCTGTGTGTGTGTGTGTTTGTGTGTGTGTGTGTGTTGGCCCACCTGCCTCCACAATGAATTTGCCTTGGCAGACAGCGACAGGCCCTGGTGAGCCACTTAAACACTGCCAGACACTAGGCCTCAGTTAGAATGCTCAGCCCTTCTCCTCTCCTCTCCTCAGAAAAGAGAGAGTGAGGAAAAGAGAGGGAGGGGGGTAAGGATTGGTGGAGAATAAATCAACCGCTTTCTTCGGCTGAGGATATACTTTCATATAAGGACTTTTTTTTTTTTGTGCCAAGACCTCCTTATTTGATGCTGTCCTCCGCTACCGATGTTTGATGTTTAAATACAACGGGAAAGCCGATGGCTCTGAGGCAGGCTGTAAATATGGCTGCCTAAACCTTTCTGCGGGATTATGGGCCCTATGAGCAGTGAGGGGCAGGTTTTATGCTGTTTTATGCTGTTGAGTTGTCCTGCTTAAATAACACAGTGGAGATTATTGACTGAAATTAGAATCTTGCACATTAAATAAGTTTGATATGAAGAATTTATTCTGCCTTGAAAATATGAGTTGGTTTAAAAACAAAGACTTTTTAAGTTTAGAGTCACACTGAAGAATAGTTGTGTGTAGATATGGTCATTATAGAGTAAACCAACAACCCTATTCTAATGTAACATACATTAAAAGAAATTATTTTCTTTTGCAATTGTTTTGCTTTTAACATCATTTGTGAGATTTTTTTATTTATTATTTTATACTATTTTGCATAGCTTTTAAACATTTTATTTTTGCTTTTAAATTCTCCAAGAACTGTGCTGCTTAGGTTGCCAGGCAACTGCACCAAGCAGATTACTGTATGTCAATATCCTGTGTGTTGGCAGTGTGGTAGATTTAGAAATGCTAGATTTGCCTGTGCACTGCAGTCTGTAGCATTTCATACAAGAGAGTTGATCAATGTCTAAAAACACTGTATATCTATACATATATTGAATGGTATTGAGGCTTCACATTTACAGTCGATGAACAGGCAGTCACAGAATTTGATCCAGTTAAAGTTTTGCTTGAGTCGTGTTTATTTATTGAAATGTGCTGCAACAACTAGCTTGTTTGATCTCCGTAGATCGCATTGAAAACTGAAACAGAACTGCTCACTGTCTCGAACTTGTGAAATCTGGCCAGAGGGCAGCTTTTGTTTTTTGCTGCCCTTATACTACTAAAGGGATGGGAATCTGCCGTGCCTGCAGGAGAGGTGTGATTCCACTACCTGACCTAGACTTACCCTTTCACTGCCAGACTGGGGAGGAGAACTATGGACATCGTTGTCTCAATCGTGTCAACATGTATATTGCATGACAATATTGCAGGAGGCATTTTGATGTTTTGTAACCTTTGGACTGTTGAGCGTTGTGTTTGTGTGGCAGAGCTGTGCTCAAGCCCCCAACTCCCCAATCATTTCCTGAACAAACCGTCCAAAGTGTCACTTCCACGCACAATTAAAATGCTACAATATTTCACTGCCATTTTCAGATGTGCTTTAGACATTCAGAGTGATTTCAAGTTGTTTCCAGTCTTTCTTGATGTTTGATGTTTTCACAGCACTCAATCCATTAAGACAAAGAAAAATGTCTTGGCACTGGTTGCGACCAAGATGTAACTGATGAGAAAATTAAATGTTCTCCAACATTGGTCATGTTTAAATGTCAAGACTACTGTAGATGACCAATCCAGACTATTACTGATAATGTTCCATCAGTTGTACAAACAATGGTCACATTGTCACTCAAGTGAAGGTTTATGATATAGCTTTGAAGCTTTTCTATTCCTACTAGTTCTGACACTGACACATTGTTTTGGAGGAATTTGTATTAATTTTGCATACAGTTACTGTGTTAGTAACGCAAGCCATTTGTGTATGAAACTATTACACCAGAATATGTATTATGTGCATGCAAGACGCACATAATAAAACACTAAAGGAACTTAATATTCAGAGCAGTGTATGACATTTCACTTATTTGTAACAGTCTTATGTAAAGACAACTGTGGCCTCTAAAAGCCCCATAGGAATTAAATGGCTGTGATTTCCCCCAGTGTGTTTGTTTCGAGAACAATAACATCATAGAAAACAACTCTAGTGGTGTGTTTTGCCCAGTTTATTCACACATATTACATTACCAACTGTCTTTATTGTCATTTATTGGAGGCAAACTAATTTTCTTCAGGAAGTGGGGATGAGGTGGGGGTTTGGCTTTGATGTAATCTCACAGTGCTGATGCCCTTATTGGAGCTGTACAGTTGTACTCTAAATTCTCAATGGTGTTTTTTGTAGTAATAATAATAATAACATCCCTAGCTTCCTTCTAAATATCCTCCAGAAAGTCTGACAGTGTTGTAGGTGCGTTATGAGGGCTGCATGCAGTGTGCTGGCTCCTGATTTAACTGTAAAATACTTTGTTGTGATGTGTTAAGTTCAGCCAGTGCCACTCTTTATTTTTCCAGTGATGTATTTTTATCTTTTTTTATTTTATTTTATTTTTTAATCTCTAAGAAATAGTGCACTGAAATGGAAAAAGCAGGGCCGTAGCTTTTTTTTTTAAAGAAATGCTTCTTGTATTTTGTTTTTGTGTTCCTTACTTTTTGTTATTCAAAAATCAAATACTTGCCATTGTGACCATCCAAGAGGCACTTTGCTATTCTGTGGGTTTATCGCAATAAACTATTCAGTGCAAAAACACTGTTTCCTATCAGCTGTATTGTTTTTTTCCCCGGTGAAGGCACCAAATAAATCAAGTTTTATTATAACAGCCGTGAACAGCCAGATAGTGGTGCTGGTGGGCTACTGTACAGCGGCCCACCTAGTGGGATTTTTCAACCGTGCACTCAAGGTTAATGCTCAGGCTTCAGGGTTGTGTCGAGTCTGCATGGGGTGTTGACTTGTTCCAGCCTGAGCACTGCGAGCTTCTATTTTACTCTGTGCGTGTCCAATTGGGTCAAAGCATGGTGAGCGTGCAAGAGGGAGCAGGACAGCCTGTCAGCGGAGAGAAACGACACTCCCAGGGCCTCCTCCAGGCTAACCAGCCTCTTTTTGACGGCCTCAGCAAATCATACCTCACCCTTCATAAGTCATCCCAGATGCACAGGCCAGTCGCTCTCACCATCGCTCATGCACAGTTCGCATGCAGCAGGCACAGAATGGCCAGTTAGTTCACCAGAAACGCGGCATTCATAAACCTTATGGCCTCCTCACATTTTCATGCGTGCACACACACACACACACACACACACAACCACTGTGACCGGTTGCACCCAAATCGAATCCTACTATCCCCGCCATCATAAGTCAACGCGACGCAAAGTGAAAACAGCATTTACTGTTGGAAAAATCATATTTCTGTGTGTCACAGTGATGCATAGGGGGTTAGTGGATCATTTTCAGGGCTCCGCGATGCCAGCAGGTTCCCCTGCGGAGGTGCTGGCTGCTTCTTAACAAAACAATCTAATATCTGTCAGTGTCGACACAACCCCCACTCTGATAGGCCTTTTTATGTTGTTGCAACTGATAGCCTTACTGATATTTTTGATATTGTCAGGCAGCTCTGTCAAACCTCCACAGCAGCCTGGAAAGGAAATAACATCTAGTGCTCCTCTTTGGCCCAAATGTTTCTCTTCCACAAGTTCAATTCTCTCACACCCCATACGAAAACAGTGTTTTGCAAACAGGTAAGCAACATTCACAAATCCATAGTTCTTGGAACGTATGCAGACACCAGAGGGCACACACGGGCAGACCGTGCTTAACGATCCAGAGTGCCAGGGCAGCAGGCAGTGAGAAGATGATGATTTATTACCAGTGAGAAAGGAAGAGAACAAAAAAAGGAAAATACATCTCTCACCCTGCTTTCAGCGCAGCGAGCGGGGGACACATTATTACCAGGGTCGGGAATAAGACAAAAAGAAATATATAATAATGTCAACCGAGATCAGAGTCAACTCTGTACAAGTGTGAATATCGATACTACGTTGGTGTCACATTTTGACTGATCTCACCATGGAGAATAAACTGTGTAAACGCCCACACCGCAGAAGAGAGGTTTGCATGTAATGGCAGTGTGTTGGCTCTAACTGGCCTGCAGAGGCCCATGTCAAGGCTGCTGTCTGACTATTTTCACTTTCACCTGCTTGAGTGCTATGACTGTCTGCTATTTCTCAGTCCCTGCGTGTGAGAAATCCTTTAAATACTGTAACTTCAACATCGGTGGCCGTTCTATCGCATCAGTTGATGCGGAGGAAAATATATACTGTAGAGTAGGTGGTATTGATGTGCTATTCTATTATATTAGTGGGTCTTGAACTTGTATTCCTGGAAGTCCAAGCAGCCCTTTGACATTCAATAATAAATAAATATTTGGACACTTTTTAACCTTGCAACTAATGGCTGCAGATATACACAGCTTGACATGTTTGAGTATTCAATCTATTTATAGGGCTATTTAAATAGAAGCTGTTTTGAAAAATGCACAATTTTATGTGTGTGTGCATGCCCCTATTTCAGAAACACTTTTAAAACTCATTGTGCTCTCTGCCATTGCTAGTTGTACTTCAATACTCCCATTGTCCTAAGGCATTTCAGCATACTACCAGCAGAGGGAGCCAACTGTCATGTGTCCGTTATGTGGTTGGGGCCCGCTGCTGGCGAGTGCACCGGGTCATTTTGACAGTGGGAGGGTTAAGACCCGATAAGTGGAGAAATGTCTTTGTTTCTTGATCATTAACAAGCAGGCAGTTCACAATGCTCAGTGCAGCACCCACTCGCTGCATCTGACAGCCCAACAACAAAAACATCAATGGACCCTTCCCATTAATTATGGAACACACAACAGACACACACACACATATAGCAAAAACATACCAGCCTCATCCATAATAAATGCTCTCTAAAATCTTATGTGTACTTTCACTAAGGCTGATACTAACATTTTTGTTTTGTTTGTTTGTCTCCCACCATCTGTGTTTATCATCTGTTTTCTTCTAGCTTTAGCTAACTGCTATCCATCTTACATTTAGTTAGTCTGTATGTTAGCAGTTAGTTTCTATTTAATAATTGCCGTTATCCAGTGCTTCATTTACAAAAAGATTTTTAGCACGTGGATTATAATTATTTGTTAAATGGAGTAGTATTGGTTGTGACATATTTTGCTTTCAGCGTGAAGAAACCCTGACATCCACAATCCTCAGTAAGAACCTCCTAATATCTTATGAATAATTATTCGAAGAAATGGTGTGCGTATAACATCACCACCTCAGTTGTGGCTGCCTGCAAGGCTTTCTACACAACACCAGAGTATTGGGAATAGAGACACAAACCAAGCAGTTACCCCTATGACACAGTCTCCATTGCAAAGAGGAAGACACAGTTACCCATGAAAGATACGAGCCCACCTTGCCGCAAGGCAAAGCAAAGAGATCTTTTGTATTGTTATTCCAAGCAAGTTGTTTTTTAATTGTTAATAGGACTGTGCTCATTCAATCAGATGAGGCCTTTATGCATAAGCAATGGCTGGGACAACAGCGAGCTAATCAGTAATGTGCTTCCTGCTCCCCCGTGGGATGCTGGGTAATTATGGATGAGCAAGAGCATGCAGTGAGAGCTGGGTAATGTGCTTTTATCGCTGAACATGGAAAAGGAGAGGAAGGAGATCTCTCTAACCCATAGCAAAACTAGAGAGAGTGAACCATGGAAGAATGGGGAAGCATGGATGAGAAAACAACAGTATGTTAGTGGGACAAAGTAAAATGCTTAAATGTACCCTGGCAAATCCAGAGAATATCGATCATGTAAAATCAATGGTATTGCTTTTAATGGCGAGTGTGCTAAATATTTGACAATATGTAATCACTCAATTCTGGCGGAACATTTGTCAACAAAGCCACATAGCATCCCAGAGATCCAGTTCCAAATGTAATTCTGTCACCCACTCCGCAGAGCTGCTCCCTACAGAGTCTGCAGCGTATGCTCCAGTGAGTCAGCTGAACCCAAAGGTGGTCCGTGTTCCCAGTGGCTGCGGCCTCAGTGGGTTCCTGTAGTGCCCGGCTGTTTATCTTCTGCTGCTCTGTTAACGTCTATGCACAACCCCTGCCAGCAAGTCAGGCACTCTCCCACTGCATTTGTGTGAAGATCAAAAACTCCACATGACGGCTGCCTGACTCATGTTTGATGTAAGACTTTACTGGGCTTGTAATTATCCTCTCTCGCACGCACTCTTTCTCTCTTTCTATTTGTGCATTTCTCTCACATGCACACACAGAAATGCTGTGAAACCATGCGGGTAGCACATATGACAGGGACAAATATTGAGTGTGTGTGTGTGACAGTCTATATATATATATATATATATATATATATATATATATATATATATATATATATAGACTGTATACTGTATATACAGACACAATACTGAAAGGCCAACTGATAACCCATTTCAGACCTTTCTGGCATACCTACGTCAATGTACCAAGTCAAGCTCTATCTATCATTGCTTTTGAAAGCAAATGGCAGCATCTCTAGATATGGTTGCCATGGTACCAGAGTCGTGGCTTTAACATTCCCAAAAGTAACTTTGATTCATGAGTTGGGGCATGTGTGCGTAAGATGGGATATTAAAGAGAGAGAGAGAGAGAGAGAGAGAGAGAGAGAGAGAGAGAGAGAGAGAGGGTGTCAGATGATCAGGTTTTGAACACTCCACAGAGGAACTCAGAATTCTACCATCACAATCGCTATTGCGTTTTTCTTTTCACAGGGTTACATTACCATAACGAACAAGACATATTCTATTAGTATGTAAATGATGCAAGATAGTTCTGAGATAAACAACCACTGTCTATAACGAGCACACAACAGGGTTCAAGGAGCATTGGGTGTGTGGGTGGAAACTCTCTTCTACCTCACAGCATGAAGTGGCATCGTCTTTATAGGGAACAGTGACATGGGCATACAAAATGCCTGCCAAGCTCTATTAGGACAGAGATCAGTCAGATTTCCCTATACTGTTAAGTGCTCATACACAAGACAGAAACCCAAGTATCACCGTCCCACACTCTAGTTTATGTATATAGCCTACACAGATACCCTAATCTGTGTCCTGTAAAAATTTCTGGTGCATTGAATTTGGTACCATCATGAGAATATTTGCCATTATGTGACATTCAGGTGGAAATGCAGATTTCTGACATCAATATTTCAACTGCCTGTGAACTGTCTCTGCTGCATTTGCTGCATTATTGAGAGTGATCGCTGCTTGCGGTTTTATGTCATGTGTGATTCCCATTGACAAGGAGAAATTATCCAGGAATCAGATCAGAAACGTACTTACTAGGTTGTCTAAGGTCTACATACTGTGCTGTATTTGTAAACACAATAATACATTGCAATAGTGTTTACAAACGTTCCCATGAGTTTGCATTAATTACATTGTGAATCCCATATATGACAAGGATATTTTACTAATAAGCTCACTCCCACTTCATCTATGTATTATGCAAGATGATTTATGACACCGTGTTTTATGGTGCACATACAGTACCTAAACATTCTGCATGTGTTTTTTATTAATTGTATTCCAAGTAAAACGTAATTAAGTATGTCCAAAAACACAAATTCCTTATCAAATCCCTATTTTAGAAATGCTCAAGATGCCTACAGCTTTTATAATAAACATGTTTCTTATTCACACTAGCACATATTGAAACAATGCAAACACTGCAACAACAATGTTACGCATTTAATAACATCATAGCTAATATCTCACCCAATGTCTAGAATTTATAGAACGATTGTTTTATAAATATGACAAACTGCACAGGTAATTCAGTATTCAAATTATACATTATTTTGCAAAAACCGTTTACCACAATGTATATCGTTGCCATCTGGTGGTTGAATTTGCGTGCTCTACATCATACTGTTATTCAATATCTATTACCGGTAAAACAAGATAAAAAGTTTTTTACTCCAATTCAAATTCTGAATTGTACAACTCCCTACTTCAACGTATACTTATAAACAGCTAATACAATGTGCGTAGAACCACTCAGTATACACAACAGATTTTATTTCCATAATCAATTTGTTAAAACGTGCACGACAATTCAAAGAAAGAAAAATATGTTGAATGTTTACATTTGTTGTATGAAATTAAGGTAAGCTCAGCATCTCCAGTCTTCAGATGACAAGTGTGTGCCCTGGTCAAGACACAGGGTAAAGTTCCCCGTTTAGAGTCAAGGCCCAGGAACGGCAGTGAAGCTCTCTGCACGTCACAGACAAAGGTCTACATAAGGTTAGGCCAGTTTATGGCTCCACAAAACCCCCCTGCCCTGAGCGCACACACACACCCGTGACCCCTGACCTCTAACCCAAAAAAGAAGAAATGTCCAGAGAACTGGCCCGTCGGCTGCTGCCGTCGTCCATCGCTGACACGGGCGCCTGCGGACGGTCGCCATGGGGACCGCCACACAGCAGAAGGAGCACGTCAGCGGTCCAGGGAGCGTTTCTGGATGGCTTCTGAGACGGCGGTGCGCAGCATAGCGATGACAGAGCGGGGGTCGTCGCTGCCGATCACAGCACTGCCTGACACGATCATGTTGGCCCCTGCCTGGAGCGCACGCACACACACACACACACACGTGAAGCTCCCCACTGTTCTCAGCGCATGTCAAATAATGCTCTCCTTTTATGGGCATAAAAATAGTGCGTCATTCACACACAAAAGGTGGGCTTGAATTTACAGGTGGACCTGGAGAGACCAGGCAACATCCCTTCCAGTCGGTCAATAGATGAGAAGGTCTCTTACCTCTGCACACTTGTGAATGGTGTCAGGGCCCACCCCTCCATCCACCTCAATGTCCAATGAGGGGAACTGGCTCCGCAGCCAGCTAACCTGCGTTACACATCCAACAGCTACGGTCAAGTCCCAAGTACCATGAAACACCACAAGTGACAAAAACGCAGTTCGAGTTTATTATTTGTCCCATATTAATACTTCCATATCTGTATAATTTGTGCTTATCTTTGCACTATGCTTGTTGACGCCAAGGCTGCAATGATTGTAGTTCCCCTCGGGGATCAATAAAGCACTATATAATCAAATATTCAACTGTTATTGTGTATGCATTAGTGAGTAGGATACAGATCAGCAATCTTTAGAATGAATTAGAATTAAACAAAATTCAAAGAAGTGTCTCTCTCTCACACACACACACACACACACACACACACACACACTTCACTACCTTGGGCATCATGTCCTCCATGAATGTCTGCCCTCCAAATCCAGGCTCAACAGTCATTACCAGAGCCATGTCAACCTGGCTGGCCCACGGAGCCAGTTCCTCCACCGTAGTGGCAGGCTTTATGGCCAGGCCTACCTACAACACACAGTCTGCTATCAGAAATGTAGACACACCTGGGTCAATGAGAGGGTGATTATCATCAATTACATGGCAGCATATCAGCAGTTACATGTGCTCACAATACAATATTAAAGTTATTATGCTTATTCTGTATGTATGTATATATACACACATACAATAGGAACATCATCAGCATACCCCAGACAACAACAACATTAATATTGTCTTAATGCTCGTTTGACCTTCATGCCGCTCTCCCTGATCTCCTTGATGAGGTTCCCAGGGTTTGTCGTGGCTTCCAGGTGGAATGTGTACTGGCTGGCCCCGGCAGCGGCCATGGGCTTCACCCACTGCTCTGGTCGGGACACCATCATGTGCATGTCTGCAACAACACAGTCAAAGCTACAGGCCTCAAACGCTGTTCATGCGGAGTAAATATTACTCTGGCACTCTAGGCACTGAAACAGCAGAGATACAGTCAGCGATAACGAGGCACTTTTACTAATTAAATCGTGCCCGTGGAAGGTTACAGTAGCTTCTCACCAAAAAAAGGATTCTGGCCTACACACTTCCTAAGGCATTCTACCATCGGATGCCCAAAAGTGATGTTGGGGACAAAATGCCTAAAAAGGGTGAGAAAACAGTACTGAGTTAGATCTCACACATCATGATGAAATTATTGAACAATTGCAAAATAACAATTGTGCAAAAAAATGTTGTGTTAAGAGTACTGTACTGGGGAAGTTAAAGCATGCATGCATTTGGGAAAAGGCTATTTAACTTATAATACATACAACATTTATTTAAGTACGTATCTTAAAATAAATGTTGCATCTGCCTGTTTGACTTCTGACCTAGCTTGTTGACATAAACTTAGCTCTCAACAGACTGAACTTACATCTGCCTGAAGCTAATCTGTCGCTGTTAGCCTGCTAGCAAACCTATTAAAACAGAATATGAACATGGCATATTGTGCTTACCCATCCATCACATCGAGATGCAGATAGTCTGCCCCGCACTCCATCATTCGCACGCACTCACTGCCCAAGCAAGCCAGGTCACTGCTCAAAATAGACGGGCCTATCTTTGCATTGTAAGACATGCTGAAGCTGTCCGCATGCAGTTACACCGCTGGCAAACACACAGAGGCCCGTGTGTAAAGTAAGATATTGAATTTCCGGTTTTCAAAATAAGAAATGCAGATAACTATTTCGGCGCGGCTTGACACTAGATGGCGCAAGCCTCAAAATATTTGTGCCAAGTTGGCTACCATCTTTCTTGTGTGTGCGTGTGCGTGTGCGTGTGCGTGTGTGTTTTGGCAGGGTGGCATGAATGTAAGAACGTTGTGTGTGCTTGGTACAGAAGAAAACTAACCTTTTTTTAGAGCTTTTATAGCCACAACGCAGTTTGTTTGGCTTTTATGTTTTATTAATAACATTTGACATTTTGTTAACAAGTCATTTACAACAATTACAAAATTCTGAAGAAAATTCCTGGACATTGTGTGTGTGTGTGTGTGTGTGTGCGTGTGTGTGTATGTGCTTGTGTGCGTGTGTGTGCTTGTGTGTTTGCGCATGGGCAAATGATTATCTCCTATGACCTACGCTTTACATGGAGACGTCTAACATGGTGTGACATTTATAGGTATTTGTTGCATTTCTCATTACTGCAGCAGTGAGATTGTTGGCCTAGTGTTAGAGAAAGGTGATATGTTATTCTTGTGTGGTAGCATAGTGGTCATTCATGAGTAAGTCTCAGAGGGAAAAGGGACATTTAATAGAACCACTAAAGACATGGAGTGATATTTCCATTTACCTCTGGGACCCACATAATACAGTAACACGTTTTTAAAAATCTTAGCCACATTCCAACTTGAGAGCTTTTGAAATTGATACGAGATGTCTGAAAAGGTTTTAAACCAAATGAAGCTTGGTGTACTGCTCTCACAGCAGGCCATAGCGATGTGCATGATGTATTACAACCAATTGTGTGTTCTCTCTGTAAGTCCACTGCTGTTACAGCAACTGACACTCAGACACATTCTTCACTTTTACTTTAAACAGAGTTTAACACCAGAGCCCAGCAGTGACCTATAGGCTTCTGTTTGGATGTTGGGAAATTGGAAATTGTAAAACATTTTTATTTAAATACAATTTTCACAAATCAAAATCCATGTATCCAGTCTTTATAGAAAAAACTGATAATTAGCTCCATATTTTTTTTATTTCAAAATCTGGTGCAAATGGGATGTTCAAATGGTGTGTTCATTATTATATATTGTTATGTGTCTTATTTGATTTGAGTTCTGTTCAAAAGGTCAGCCAGTTAGTATAGTATCTCTTCTCCTATTATGTAATTTATTTCTGTTCCTTAAGGATTATTTTAAGTCTATAGAGGTAGACTTCTTCATTAACAGCTAATCTGCAGCAGGTGTTGAACATGTTTGAACTTGATTTTAATGCTCAAATAATTTACTGATTATTAACTTTTCTCAGCTGACAAATGAAGGTCTGGATCTATCCCAATAAAAAAATGAACTTAAAACAGCAATATTGAAATATGACTTCTCGTAAGGTTTCAAGTTGGTAGGGAAAAGGTGTGTCGATTGTGTATAGAAAGGATTTTCTCTAAGTGCTTCACAAGATGTGTATTGTTGCAGCCTACATCAGAATTCCCTCTAACTTGTGAGCTGTGGATAGTTGGGTTTACTCAGACCTTTAACCTCTTCTAACCACTAGAAGGCAGGAAGATTAATGGATAATGGAAGGGAATAGTCCGGTGCTTCCTGTGGCATGGCCCATTCTGAAGAATTTTGTGCTGCCCTAGACTGATACTGTATTATCTTGGTCAAGGAGGTCCTACTATTTTCCTTGTAATAGTTGACTCTAGCCTCCTGAGTAAACATTCAGTAACTGAACTATTTGTTCTGATGGTCAGGAGTTGCCCACTGTACTGTACATCACTGTGGCCTCTCCCTTCCTTAAGTTCAGACCGGGGTCCTCAAGTGCAAAGAGGAAGGGTGGGAGAAGGTCACCTCTCCCAACAGAATGTCCCTGATTGTCAGTGTGTGTTGATAGAGGGTGTTTGCGTGCTGTGTGACTTCGTTAGCAGGGAAAAAACATTCATAGAAAGTTGTTAGCCTCGTGTTTGATGACGGCATTGGAGGGATATCCGTAATAAGAGGGAGTATGTTTAGGAACATGCATGAAGATTGCTATAGTAGC
Source organism: Aphredoderus sayanus (assembly GCA_027564795.1). Taxonomy (NCBI): domain Eukaryota; kingdom Metazoa; phylum Chordata; class Actinopteri; order Percopsiformes; family Aphredoderidae; genus Aphredoderus; species Aphredoderus sayanus. Next base: position 16,897 of record JAODUG010025761.1, read on the forward strand.
ATGTTCTGTTTATCCTATTAAGTTCTTTATATTATGCTGTGAGGAAAAGCTCTAGCAATGTGGCCAGTGTGTAGATGTTATTGATGTATGAATATAAAGTATTTTGGAGGTAAACACAGTTTAACAAGTCTACCACAGTGTCATAAAGAATTATTAATGAGAATCAATCAAACAAAACCTGATATGTGATCAAATTATGATACTGGCTGGCTATGTTTTCTTTTGAGTAAAAACTGCCCTGGCTGAAGTAAACATAAAAATAACTGGCCTGTATGTAATTTGTCTGTGGACCCTGCCCCCTAGGTAGAAACTGGGACCATTCCTGCAGACACAACTGAATTCTAGAGAAGGAGAAAATGAAATGAAATGAAATACACAACCAGTTTATGAAAGAACAAATAAACAATTACAAATATTTCATACAATAATACTCACTATTAGTTAACTCTGGGCTTCCTCCAAGCATCCAGAAATGATGTATGTGAGCATAGGTTTACCCACTGAAAATTTTAATCCATCTGGATTAACCTTTGTGTTTTTGATAGGATTTTGCCTGTAATTACAGAAGCAGGCTCACCAACACAGTAGGGTACATTTTATATTATTTTCACAATGTGTGTCACAAAGTATTGGTTTAGGCAAGGGGAATGTTTAGTTCTCACAAAAATCTCCTTATAAAAGGTCAGATCACGTCAGAGATTTTCTGAATTAAAATACCAATCATATAACTATTGAATTCTTCTCAGCCGTCAGTGTAAACTTGGTTTTTCTGGACTATTTCTTTAGTACTCAATGTAGCAAATATTCTAATGCAAAAACGGTGTATCTCCAAGCATTAGTCAGGTAATTACTTGAACACAGAGAGACATGGGTTTGTTTGCTCTACCTGATAGAGCAAACAAACCGGGTTCCTTTGAGTGCTTTCCAGCATATGCTGTTGAACAACACAATGGCAAGTTTTCCATTGATCCATTTCGGCGCAAATCGGTTTATTATGAAAAGAAGTGAGAATTGTTGTCACTATCACAGAATGTGGGAGTGTGTTTTTTGGCCTCAGCTGGTGTTTGGAACAGCTGTTAGCCCCCTTGTAGAGCTGGAGAGAGTGGCGCAATGTCAACAAATTCTCTGCAATCTGTGGCAGCTTCAGTGAGGCGCTACAGTACATACAATATTTACAGTAGAGTAGGGATTTCAACTGTAATATACAAGACAAGATTTTAATTGAGTGGTACAAAATTGTCACACACACACACGTACAGTAAGAACACAGAGACACAAACACAAACACAAACACATTAGACCATTACAAAAGCATACTGTATGAACACACAGGTGTGTGCCTATGTACAAACAAACAAACATCATTGTGACATCCTTCTGTATTTTACTATATACAGTATTACAGTGAATTAACACGCGCTACATATGATTTACAGTACAGTATCACTGTAATTCTCCATACTGTATCTACAATTATAGTGTTAACCCATTGTTTACAGAAACCTTCACCCACTTTGTCCATGGTGATAAACAAAGATTAATTTATACAATATTAATACATTTTACATATATTACAATGCATAGTGGATATAAATTAAATATATGTGTTAATTTAATTGAACTTAATATCTTTGATATGTTATAAATCATTCAGTTAGATGCAGACGGTTTGGATATAAAAACCATTCACTCTCCCTAAAGGTCAAACACATAAGGGACTTATATTGGTGCAATTCATATAAATTATGCCATCTGTACATAAGGCTGCAGAATGTCTGGGCAGCAGCCACTGGAGCACCAGTTTCCAGGTGCACATTCCTCTGTGGATGAATATTATTTTAAATTGTTGTCCTTTAGGTCCTCCACATGAGGTCTTGGGACCCAGGCAGCTGTGCTTAGTTTGTGGGTAGAATGTGACCCCGTTGGCCATCTGACTCTCCTGCACACAACAAGGACCTCCCAAATGCTGTTACAGTGCACACCTTATCCCCGTCAGTGAGTGATGAGTGAATGGCATCACATATCACTGTATTCTCACAGTCATTCTGGAGAAAAGGTGCCACACTATATGAACTGGATCAAGACAAAAACACGGCTCCCTTCAATGCCATAGGCTTCTTTCGCAGGAGTTCCGCCCCACACATTCGCAACGCGTTGCCAGGGCTAGGATATTGCTGTGAGGTGCAGTCTGTGTGTTCCCATAGTAACACCGGATCCTTTTCTCAGCACGCACACAGAATGGGAAGCGATAGCGGAGCATGAGGAGATATTTGCTGATTTGACAAAAAGTGTATACATGTACAATCCCTGACTACGTTTAAGGGGCATTTCTCTTTTCCGTTAGAGAACCAAAGTAAATGATGTAAGTAAGTAAGTATATGCGGGCATGCCTGACAACGGGCTACTGTATTCCAATGCCTAATTAAACTAAAGAAACCTAAAGAAATGGCCGGAAGTAAGTGCAGGAGGGCGATGGGTTACAGCCCTCTGGAGGCACGACACGTAGACCTCAGAGAGCACTTCTCCTATCAAGTGCTCTTATTATGAGTAGGTTCCTAGTGTCTCTTGAGTGTTTTCATTCAGCTTTTAGGTGCCCAGTGAGGTACTTTCCCTTCCTTTAAACCACTTTTCCTCCTGCCGGTTGGCAGTATAAAAGGCTAATATTGACTTTACTGATGTGTTTTGTTTAGCATGGGAACGCTTCAGGCTTTGGTTGGCGCTGACCACATTGAGTGGCTTTCCAGAAGAGCCTGGAACGTCGCCAATATGAATAGCAGCTAATAACGGACTGCACCAAACTGCTCTGCTCATCATCCCAAGAGAACACAGAATGAAAATATTGTATAACCCTAGATAATACCGTATTATTATGGATTATAAAAGTAACCGTAGTTACAGTACTACAGAGCACAGAGTATCAAGACATCCCAAGGATGTGTGGTGTATAGATCTTTAAATAACTACTGTTGAGGGCTAAATTAATCAGATGTAGTGATTTGAACGTAATGTCGAGTTTATCTTGTCAAAATAAATAATAACCAATATTTGAAGAGCTAAATTACAAACCAAATTCAAAGAGTACTGTGTGTATTTAATGGCCAGAAGTTAAACTATTTTCCTTGTGATGTCCTCTGGGTCAGAATTACCCAAATCACTAGTGCTTTGTGGCAGATAGAAGGCGCTAAACCTAATTCTATAGCTTACACAGACATATGATGTGCACTGCTGGCACAACA
>JAODUG010025771.1:7815-20130 GCA_027564795.1 Aphredoderus sayanus
GCTGAGGTGAATTCTGACTTATTATATTCATGGGCCTTGTATCCGTTTTGCTTGCCTATTGTACTGAATTCAGGAAACCCTCTGGCAAAAGTGAGTTTGTTTCATGGTCTATCATAATGGCATTAACACTACTACAACAACCATAATTTCTCGGTGGTAAAAGGTGCTTTCTCATTGTGATGTCCTTTAAAAATATTGCTTTTGGCCACCTGGCGGCGCCATCTGATTGTGTATGATTTTGTGTGTTTTTTAATTGTCATTGCTGTGTGTATTGATTTATTTATACATTATTTCTTTATGTATTTGTGTTGTTTTTTTGTGCCTTTTAACCCTTCTGTTGTCCTCAGCTTTCAAACACACACCTTGTTGTGCCAGCAGTCCACATCATATGTCTGTGTAAGCTGTAGAATTAGGTTTAGTGCCTTCCATCTGCCACAAAGAGCTAGTTATTTGGGTCATTTTGACCCAAAGGACATCACAAGGGATAAAACAATAAAATGTTTAGCCATAGTTTTATTTTTAATTGTTGAATTGCAACTACAGTGCAATGCGGAGGCTGCAGAGTTCATGAAGTTGCTATACCCTTGTTCAGTTCTTGAAATTTCCAAGAACATAAACAGGATTGTACCGTATTTATTATTTGTAATTGCATTTTCATTCCATTCATCGCATATTTCACGTGTAAGAGCATGTCTTACCGTAAAATGACCCTTCAATTGAAATGTCAGATATAGACACCTGAATGGCAGGGCAAGCAGAGAGACTGTGCGACAGGGGGAAGCTTGGGATGTAAAGTGACCTGAATGCCAGTGATGTCAGCCCCTCCATTCATGAAAGCATGAATAATTGAGGCACTATTGCGGGCTCAGTGCGTCGGCAGCAAGCATGCAGAACGGAAGCCGTCCCCTCTCTCGTGTTCTCTCCCTCCCTCTCTCGATCCCTCTCTCTGCCTCTTCCACGCCCACCTCACGTTCCCTCTCCGCGCATCGCGGCTGGGGCTGTTCGCGCGAGGGTCTGCCTGCGTCGGGAACGCCAGCGGACGAAGAAGAGCGGTGGAGCGAGCAAAGGGGCTGACGGGAGACAATGCAGGTTGTGCGGGAGAGAGGCACTCGTTTAAATGCAGAGCAGGGGTAAAGAGAGGGAGAGAGAGAGAGAGGGAGAGGGAGAGCCCGACCGCCCCGCTTCAGCCAGCGCTCGCTCTCTCTCTCTCTCTCTCTCCGCTGCCACCTATATTCCCCTCATCCTCCTGGCATGCTCCGGAACTCCCACCGCCCCACCCACCCGTCCATCCCCACCTCTCTGCTCCCCCTCCGCCTCCTCCCGCTAGCCTGCTCTCGTCCACGGCGCCTGCTGCTTGAATGAGGCTGCTGGGAAACGGGCGGAACGCCGCGGAAACGCTCGCTACATGGCCACCACCAGGTTAGTGCTGGCAGCCGCCGCCTGCCGCGCACGTCTGTCAGCGGCTCATATCGGCACTGTAGGTCGACCGTCTGGGCAGGGACGGGGGGGCCTTCCCCTCACACCACCGGCGGCAATTGTTTGGCAGGTGACGTTACCGGGGTGATGTAAGCTGGTTATTAGGCGATCAGAGCTGGCAGGGGGAAGATCAGTGGCCTTAAGCCTGCTAAAGAACCCCCCCATCCCTCCCCAACCACAAACCCCTCCCATTCCTGTCTTCCTTCATCTCCTTTTCTCTCTCCCATCTGCCCCTGCCTTCTCGCTGAGAGAGGAAGCACAAATAGGGGTGTTGTGGGATGATCCGCTGGATGAACAGCTCGTTGCTGGGGGCCGTATACGAGGACGCGGTGGTGTTTGAGTGTGTGGCAGCGGCAGACAAGAGCTGCCGCTGCCTGGAGGGCTGCTATGGCGATGCGCGGCAGGACCGTATCTTTCGGCAGGGGTACGTGCTTGGAGGGAGAGAAGTAGCTCTGTGGATGTTAAGGGGCGCATGGGCTGTAAGGACGGTGGATTACTGTACAGTAGGTGTGTGCTGTGTGGCAGCTGCAGCTTGGATAAGAGCATAATCAGCCATTAAGGGTCTCTGCAATGTGTGTGTGTGAGCACCCTGAGCGTCCCTGAGTGTTTATGTACAGTATACTGCCCTTTTTATTTCAGCGTGTGTGTGTGTGTGCGCGCATGGGCACCCATCAAGGCGAGCAGGGTACACTCTGGACACATTAGAGCAGAGCTGAGTGAAGGACCGCTGCCAGATGGTGTTTTCCAGGGTCAGCAGAAACGCTGCAGTGAAAACACTTTGGCTCCTCAGAAAGACCCGGAACTCTGGGATATTGTGAAGCAGAGCATTTGGACAGCTTGAGCCCAGTTGGATTTAGAGCTTAGAGCCTATTTAAAAACAAAGGTTGTACCGAAATGGTGCAAGCAGCCTTATGCTGTTTGACAAACACCGTGTGGAAACAAACTTGACCTATTTTATACGCCTCTGATATCTGTGGCTCTCGTCTGATCTATATCCCCTTGCTGTCAGTCACCAACTTGTTGTGCAGATCTCAGTAATGCAGATTTATCTCTTGCCTGTAGGACTGAATTCCTACACCACATTATGTAAATGATCATACGGCATCATACATGATGTTATGTGTAACAGTGGGAGATATACAGTATGTACATCATGCTAGTTGATGTGGATCTATACAATTCTAAACCAAACATGTATTACATCTGTAACCTAAAACATTTAATCGATTTGAATGTAATTGAATGTATTGATAAGTATAATAGAGCATGTACCGTATTTTACACACTATTACTGTATATATATTTTCACCAGTCAGTTTTCTTTATCTAATTGTGTTCTTGGTGTATCACTATCACAATGCTGTGAGTAGTTACAACTCTGAATGTTTAATCCCATCTCTGTTCACTGTTGCTATAGCAATACTCCCTCTAAGCTAGTTATTGTTTGTGCTTTATAGTTGTGTGGGAGTGGAACAAAACAATGACTTCTTAATTGTTCAGCTCTGACTCGCTACTCTTAAAATGTACTCGAAAAATGTAAAGCCCACAGTCCCAGTCAGTTCATCAATGAAGGTTTATTTCAGATGTAGATAACACAGCAGGTCTGTTTTCAACTGTTAAATATAGAATTTTGTTAAATGAATGGAATGGAGGGTTGTATAATTATTTTTCTCCAATCTAAGAACAGCATGTGTGCCTTTTGGTAATGCGACTAGGGATGATTTGTTGTTCCCAATAAGTATATTGTATATGCAACAGCTGCATCTATTGTACCAGAACAAGGTGCATGTCTATTGTGCTGAATTTCTAATGTGTTTTCTTTTAATGTGGGAGTAGTGGCTTGATGCTTTGGCTTTTAATTCATTGGTACATGTAAAAGTAAATACATTATTATCTTAGAGTCCTTACAAACAACATTTGCAATACATTACATTGTGCTATTTATTTAAACTGTCTATACAGTACATATAAAGCCGTGGTTTTACCATGGAACTTTGTGTTGCTCTGTGTCCGCTAAATGTGACTGATATTGAATTTAAATGTACTGATATGTTTATTTGAAGGAAGGACATACTTTAGTTACAATTTAGAAATTGACATAGTTTATACCTACTGACATACAGTACATACATACATACATACATACATAGTACAGTGTAGTACAGTGTGTGTGTGTGTGTGTGGCATATCAATCTGATTTAGCACAAAAAGAAGCACAAATGCTGTCTGTGGTGGCTTTAGGGAGAGTAATGGCTGCTGTGTTGCACTACCAGGGTAGCTGACAGAACATGTTCCTGTGTAAATGGCTAAATCATTAATATGCTGATGATGTACCCATTATATGCTATACTGTGCCTGAGGAGAATAGGCAAGCCATGAATTCATACTCAGCTACAAGGTACTAGCAGTAGGAGATCATGTGCAGGAAAGTGTTCTTCTACTAACATTGTGGTTTCTTTTGTTAAACCCCTTGTGCTGTTTTTCTTTTATGCTTGTTTTATTGTAAAAATAATAGAGAAAGTTGTGCATGTGTGTGTGTTTGTCTAACAATATATGATAAATGTAGGCTGAAAGCATTAGCAAGTAGGCCAGGGACATGACAAATAACGTGACTCACTGAGCATCAATAGCGTATGAAAGATCTGCTTCTATGTGTGCCTGTGTCTGCTTAATGGAACAGTGTGTCTGTATGTGTGTTAGCAGGTGTGTCTGTGTGTGTGTGTCTGCTTGTGTGTTGGGTGTGTGGGTGCTGGTAAATAGGTGATCACAGACTCAACCTCAAAGATTTAGCAACATTTATGTTAGGGACATCCTGTGATTTATTTCCAGAATATTGTGTGCTGGGGATCTGGTAATCTTGTGCACAGGTGTGTTTCAGTCAGTGAGCTGGAGCAGAAACGTAGGTTTCTGGAGGGTATTTATAAATATTTAGCATTTTAACTTGTATTCTGTTTCTTCAACAGAATATAACAAATCCCATTTTCCTTGCTCAAATTTATCAAGAAGCAGTTTTAATATTGACTTGCCTAACCTCAGTGGTATTTTTGGTGGTAACAATAGAAAAGTCTATTTGGATCTTCACTAGAAAGTATTCTTCTCTTACACATGAGGGTAATACCACAGGTAGGAGAAAAGTGCACCTAAAGCTGGTCTGTGACTAGTAAAGTGCTGTCTGTTTCTTGTGTATGTAGCATATTTGCAACTACATGCACCCAGACAGCCTCTGGTCTCAGCCTGTCATTCTTGGTGAATATCAATGCATTCCTACCATTTTATTGGTAGGAACATGAGCTGGACATGAGCTATTCTATGCTTGTGTCATCTAATCACTTGCTGATATCCCAAACAATGGCATTACTGTAAAATATACATATGCAAGTAAAGCTTTCTAGCAAAATTCAAAAGGATGCTCAGATATTGTAAAGCATAACTGTAAAGTGTAATTGTTCCTATTGTTGTTGTATTGTTATTGTTATAGACTCCATCATCTGTATCTCTACATTAACCCAAAATGTAGTCTGTATGCTATTCTGGCGCTTTTCCCCTGGTGCCAGTTGGCCAGTGCCAACGCTGTCAGACAGAAGCATTCAAAGCTAAGCAGCATTATTCAGTGCCCCAAACAGCAGTGAAGCCTCTGTAAAGCTAGAAGCGCTATAATTGATGGTCACCGGCAGCAGCTATTGGCCAGGCATGACGTAATGCCTTGCATAACGTCTTGTCATGTAACCCTGGACCTGGCAGCCACACTGCCACACAGATCACTTTCAGGGCCTTTTGTTGCCTCCTGTCACTGTGAGACGTGGGCTACTTGGTGAGCTGCTGCAGTAAGACAATGTGTGTGCACGCGTGTGTGTGTGTGTGTGTAAGTAAAGATAAGATAGCAGTTTATTAATTCCGTGATAGGAAATTGTATGTGTGTGTATTGGTGAGGTGTTAAACTAGAAGTGAGTGTCTGATGTTGGCTCATTCTGGCTACCTGATAGGACCTCTGGGTACCATGGGAGAACAGGCACAGGCTGTCCCATAGCATTATCCTTACATCTAAAGGGATGCTGATGGTAAGAATATAAAACTGCATAGTTTTATTTTTATTTTTTTTGTGTCCATTATATTTGACACTGCTGACAGTGTGTTGGTGTTGGGTGAGAGTTGAGTTTGTGTGCCAGTGGTATTTAGTGTGGCCTTGTATCTCTAATCATATTATCTTTGTTATGTCCTCAACCGGAGTTTCCATGGACTCTGCTGCAGCTGACCAGTGGTTAAAGAGGTGACTCAGTACGTCAAGGTTAGGGCCATTTAAATTTTAAACGTTTTAGCTTCAGACAAACACATGAAAAACAAAGATTAATTCTTCTTCGTTTCTAAGTGAAGTCTATGCCTGACGGCCAGTACTGGAAAAACCCTGCTACCATCTGCTGCTCTTGTTTTTGTGTGTGTGTGTGTGTGTGTGCTCTAAGTATAGGCTTTGGCTAGTTGCTGAGTAGCAATCATGGTAAGGTTATCTTGTGCCACTTCAAGCCCATTATGTCCAGTGGTGTATTGTACATGTGTTTGCTGTTCTCTGGGATGAACATGAGACTTTGGTGTTGAATTGCAAGTGTTGTTGTGTCTTACATGCCACAGTTCCAATGTGGATGTTCTCGTGTTTTTGCTAAAAAGATGCAAAATCATTCCTATTCGTCTACTGCGTCTCAAAATATGGGCCAGGACCGCCAAGTACTTGCAATATGCTTATGTGCACGAGGTGGGATCAAACGTTTTTGAACTATATGGTATTAGTCTGTATACAGTATGTGTGTACATTGCTGATGTGAAAGTAGCCATACTGAAGACCATACTGATTTTCTCCAATCATGACATTAGTCTGGAAACTCTCCATTCCCAGCCATTGGGATCAGAGCATCAAATGCTAGCAGACTGTTGGACCACCCATCCAATCACAAAGAGACTCACCGCATGGGTGTCTGATATGCCCACCTGGCCACTGATTGGCCAGTGGTCTAATCTAGACCTGAACCGCCGTGAACGCAGAGTTCCCAGACTGATATTCAGAGTGGCACCAAGTGTTGGTGCTCAGCGAGGGTGGTCTCACACGGCTCGCTGCATCGAATACATAGTAACAGATCTGTGTCTAAACCTCCCCCATGTCTCCTTCCCTCCCTGTCTCCCTCCTCAGCACTGCCAGTAACTCGAACAGGAGCACGCCCGCCTGCTCGCCAGTGCTGCGTAAACGCTCACGCTCGCCCACGCCTCAGAGCCAGGAGGGCGAGAACATGGTAGAGAAGGGTTCAGACCACTCCTCGGACAAGTCCCCCTCCACCCCTGAGCAAGTCGTCCAGAGAACCTACTCCCTACAGTCGGCGCGAAGCGGTGGCAAGAACTCCAAGGTGAGCTCCTACAGTGCACCATTGAGACGCCTGTGGGTCTACTGAGCACCTCTCCCTAGCGCTCATTACCACTGATGACATAATGTATGATACACACTAGTACCACTGTATTTGTTATTACTCCGAATATGAACAGAGACGTGAGTTCCCAGTTGATACTAGTGCCTCACAACTGCATGATTTTAAGAAAAGTAGTAGCTACCTGCTATACAGACCTGAATAGAGCTGGTGCATTACTACAGTTTACATTATGTGATTAAACTATGCTCAGACCATGGGCTAACAATTTGATTGGACCATGTTGTGGTAGGTAGATGAACTTAATCACTTTACAAACCGAACGGGATCATATAAGTCATATGGTTGCACTCGCCATAAATATGATCATTCATTAATTAATACTGTGTTTTCTGACTGATGCAACTCCATACACAATGTTATGAATATTACTTGTTATATTTTTCTTGAATGAAATAGTTTTAATAAGTTAAAGGTAAATGGCATGGTATTAGCAGCTCTGTGCTTTTCTTTGCCATGTCATGGTGATTTTGCCCCCTCATTCCTCAGCATCAGCCCACCATACTCTAGGAAGTGTCATTATTGGCTCATATGACTGATTTACTTATCAAGAGTTATATTAACGGATGTCCTCAATGAAACCATACAATAATTTTATCTATGTTAAAAGTTTGCCTATTGATAACATTTGCACTGCTACAGAAACGCTATATTGAATATGATATCTAAAATGGATTAGTTTAAGTTGGATATGTTTAGTCTTAAGTGAATTTAGTTTAACATAAATGTTTGCAGCGTAAATATACACTGCTTGTTAGTGGCGTAGTGCCTCAAGAACCCATAATTATACTCTAGCTTTTTGGTAAACACCTAGTGTGGGAGGGGCCCTCCTCTCTGTCTGAAACAACACAGTGACAGTGGTTGGCGAATGCCAGCAAGTGAGCCCCTCCCACATCTGAGTGCACCTTGCTCGCTAGCTGGCATGGAAATATTAGTTCTGGAGACGTAATAAGACGTAATAGAGTCTGTGTTTAAATAATGGGGATGGGGGTTCCGGTCACATGAAAATATATCACTACTGTATGGTGGTCTGTCATCTCAACAGCAAATCAAATGCAAAATTGAAATTTACTGTATTTTACACCAGTTACTCAAATCATTTAGGCTACTTGGGCCTAGCCTAGTATCCATTCATCATGGATAAAATAGCTGTCAATTTGAGAATTGAAAATTAATATTATAAGCTGGTGCTGGTTTGTTACAGTGGCCTTGCAGGGACAAAGTACCATTATTAAATAACTCAGGATACAGTGGATATATTATTATTTGGGGAAATGAGCCTCAGTATCTACTTTTCTCACATATACTGTAGGGCACATTACTGGCTACAAACAGGAACCTTGCATCTGTGAGCATTGTTGGTTTAGTTTTTAAAAACATGAAAGATTATACAAATCCTAATTAGTGATACACAAAATATTTAAATAAAGGAAGCTTTAACCTTGTTGAAAATTGTAATATTGGGGATGTTAATGGTTATTATATTTTGTTTGTGTAGGTGTCATTTATTGAATTATTCGTCGCAATATTTATTGAGCTCCCAAAATTGAACCCCAAGCCACATCACTATTTTCTGTTTATCCATTCACTATACTTTTTCCATTCAAATTGTTGTTGCTTTTGTCACCTTCTTCTTTTTCCCCATCTTTATTTTTGTCATTCACCATGTCTCTTAATTTCTCTGCTGCTGCTATGTGCCATATGATAATGTGTGTAATCTGATAATAACTGTCTCAACTCTACTTTTGTTGCCCTCAGCTGTATTGTTGCAGTGTATTTATTTTGTATTTGTATTTATTTTCTTTGTTTTTATTTTTTTATATCTGATTTTTCTGTGTTCTTCTCCTGGTTGCATGCTAGTCTCACAAGCGACTTTCCAAAGTAAGCATTACTCTTTTCTGTTCTTTGAATCTGTCTGTCTGGCTCCCTCCTACCCACCCCCACCCCTCCCCTGCCCCCATACCCCAATTCTTGTCTTGTGAGCTGCTGTGTGGCAATGCCCCCCACCCTAACTGCAACCCCTCCCCCCCCCCACGCACCTTACTGTCCATTCCACCCATCTGCAGCCGCACCACTAGCAGATGAAGTTGTGTTGTAACCTACGCCCCCAGCACACCCTCGCCCTGCCACCCATATCCCAATACATCCGTACTAGCCTACTTTTAGTGATAGTGAGCATATCTCTACTTGTCTTCTATGGAAATACAGGTTTTCACATTCCTTTGTTGCTTCCTGTTAGAGATGCACCGATCACTGTTTGTGGAGCCGATGCCATCATTGGTACAGATGCAGATGTATAGGAGTTATTTTCTCCTTCACTTATAAAGGGAAATGCATTGTGAAACAGACCTGCCATTCTTGGTACTGTATGTCGGTATACATTCCTAATAGTTTATATTTTAAAGTAATTCAATAGTCAGTCATTTTAGAGTTCAAACTATAAATAAATACTGTAATGATCTCATCTATGTTTCAAACAATTTGTATGCATGAAGTATGATAATGAATATGAATGTGAGAGTGAAAGCGTAATGAATTTATTCAGAGACAGAGAGGCGAGACAAACAGCAAAGACCTCTCATTCACTACTAACTGTAATGTGTGTGCCTTGCTACACTTGTTAAGACGGAGTAAGCAACGTTTACATTAACCTTTTTCTACGTAATATTCCACTTTTGACACATACCCTGAAAGCATGTACACCCGCCAAGAATATTCCTCTGTGTGTGTGTAACTCAAGTGTCAAATAAACCTGGAACCAGCATGAGCAGCTCCAGATCAAGTGGGAAGTGAGAGAAATACAGGAAGAAAAGGGTTAGAAAATTATGTGAGGCTGATTATGTGTCTCTGTTTAACAAAGCTATTGCTTAATAACTGGATATGGCAACATCATTAGCTTCTGATCAGCTTACATGATCCACCATCTGAAAGGTGATCTGCAGATCCCAGATTGACAATTTAGAGCGTGCATTGGCTTTTAATGTTTGGTGCATCCCTAATGTTGGTCATCTCTGCTTTAACTTCTTATGTATAGGTCATCTCTGCTTTAACTTCTTATGTATATTTCATTTTGATTAAAAATATTGTGTTACATTCTGTTAATACTCACCTGCTTTCCTAATGCTTAACTTGAGAGGAGACAACGGTTAAGCATCCTGGTGTTACATTGCTCCATAACTCCATAACCACATACTTTTTAGATAAGGCTCTCTTTGCACTCTTGCTATGTGAGATATTCTCTTGCACGACAAGAGTTATTCACGTACGTTTGTGCCTTACACCCAGAGCCCAAAATATCTTCCCCTGTCCAGCCTTCATGTTTTAGCACACAGCCCACGCACTGTCACCTAACACTATCTGTCAGACTTCATGTTTTGTTTTGGGGTTTTTCCACACATGAAATCCTATTTACCGATGGCAGCGTACAGGCTCACTAAGACGTGAAATGTGCTGATTTCAGCTCTGTCAGGCAGACAATGAGGTGGATACTACAATACATACACAGATAAACGTGGAATTGAAAGGCAGGCATAATAATGGCCGGGCCCTGCTGTCACATGACGCCCTGCTAGTTTTACACACACACAGCACAAGCTCAGACAAGTGATTACATCGCCCTATAGTTCTGTGCCACAGTGCCCATGCAATGCCCACAATGCCATCGTCTACGGGAGCTGTGGTCAGCAAGGGTCACTTGACCATTGTTATTGCGTGAGCTCACCTAGGCAACGTGAGTTTTGTTTTGCTAGCCCATAGCTCTCATGCAATACAAATAATAGAATGCTTGGGCCAAAAGGGGCACCCAGTGTGTTTGCAGAATGGGCCAGAGCTGCACAGCCTGGGGCTGAATGGCTGTTTGACAGCTATAATCAGAATGACTGGCCAGCACACACATGCTATAGCATGCAGTATACCATATAATATATCCTGTAATCCTGACAGTATTTGTTAAATAGACAGAACAGAGGTTCAGTTATGTTTTTTATCTGAAAAATCATTTGATACCCATTGTCATATTTGATGGCACAGTGCAAGATTTCCCCTGCCACGAACTCTTAGCACTTATTACATTGAGTGCAATGTAGTGCCCAGTGTAGGTAATCAACCACAAACGTGATTTCCTGTTTCCATGTGGCTCACTTGGGTTAACGTTTCATTTTCTCTTAATTTTCCTTTCAGTATGACAGACTAAACCTGATTAAAGTAAGCATTCTTTTTTCATTTGACCCATTGACCATCCCTGACCCATATTAAAACAATTAAAACCATAGCAGTCCACTTTTGTCGACAAAACCAGACTTTTGTTAGGTCTCCTTTAAAATTGTTGTTTCCATCCCACCTTTGTGTTAGATGAAAGCTACACCACTGTACTTGCCCTGTCAGCATTAGTTTTCTTTGCTTGGTAAATTCAGGATTTCAGGAAGACATCTCTTATAGTGTTCATGCTTTTACCATAGCCGCCAACAAATATGGAAATGTAGTTAGTATTCTGTATCTCTATTGCTAAATGTACACCAACCTGAACCAAATTAGGGCTTATATCTTAAAATACAATACATATAGGCCTGTCACTGAAGCGTTTTGGGTAACTGGTCAATTAAGGTTTACAAACATTTACAATAAATAAATCAAATGTTTGTGTCATTCGTGCTGTGACATTTAAGATAAGGAATCAATATAGCATATTCCTTATCTTATATTGAATCCTAGTCTTGTAAAAGCCAAAAAGGAGTCCTGTCTTCTTGCACCCCCCCCCCCCCCCCAACTCCCTCTTCCTCTCTCTCTCTATCTTTCTCCCTCTCTCATTATCCTGACACTTGCTGAGGTATTTTGAACCCACACGTTCAGATGTCTGTTCTCTATGCAGACTGGAGCAGTCACATGAAGATCACAACCTCTTGAGAAAAAATGTCTTACAGAAGCACATACAGTCCTAACATACCTTATAGGGAGAGTAATTCCCCTCTCACATCTCTTTCACCTTCAGATGAGATTATCCCACATTTGGCAAGCTATCGTCATGACCAGGCCCCAGTCTAGCTGACAGCTTTCACAAGGCCTAATAAGACAGATGGATAATGCTATCTAGACAGAGAAGAAGTGTTTCTGTAATTCTAATGAAACATGTACCCTGATAAAGATGCAATATACAGGTTAAAGACTTTTTGAAGATGGCCTGCTCGAACCTCTATAGCGGATTATTGATAAAATTCTATGTAAAATAATATATTGTACATGACGATAATAATGAAGTGAGCTTATCAAAACTTAATTTGAGTCCAATGGTGGCCACTGGGCCACCTCTCCGGGAACCATCACCTTATCGTGGTGGAGAGGTTTGTGAGTCCCTGTGAACCTGAGAGCTGTGTTGTCT
>JAODUG010025781.1:0-20124 GCA_027564795.1 Aphredoderus sayanus
GGTTTAGCGCCCTCTATCTGCCACAAAGGGCTAGTGATTTGGGTCATTTTGACCCAGAGTACATTACGAGGGTTAAAATGTGCTATTTGTTTGGAAAGCTAGCTTACAGAGCAAGCAGCAAACGAGTCAGCCTCACCTTCACTATTCACAGTTCCTGTAGCTGTCAGCTGCAGGTTGAAAGGAAGGGCAGGTGGGGAGCCCTTTCACTGACTGGCTTACGCGTTGTCAATATTAATTCCTTTGGGAATTTAAAGTGCTGAAACCAGGGGTTTATTTGAATGACTTTGGAGATGGCATTAGAAATATATATAAATATATCTAAACTAAAAACCTATGTGATAACCTATTTGTTTAAAATACTCAAACTATTTTGTCATTATGAGATGATCTTTTATTTGTATGAATGTAAATGGAGGAATGTCTTATTAATTAATTCTTCAGGCAATATAGAAGTCAGTCCTATTGCTAGGCCTATATAATACATGTTGATAAGAATTGTAACCTTATTAGTAGAGAAGCATGACAAACAATTACTGGAACTTGAATGTGATGATGATGCTTCCCAGTGCTGACACGTAGACTGTTTCTGCTGCCAAGATGAGCAGTGATGCGCCTACGTGTAAACAGTGAGGGTTAGCTGGATAATGCTGTGCAATAGCCAAATAGTTTGCATGCCCTCCATCTCTAATTGTGAAATAATTAATTTTCTCCTCTGGCCATGAGTACAGTATAGGTGGTTATGCTAGATAAAGAGATGCCGATAGTCTGCCTCTCCTGTTTTTAGGAATATTTAAAAAAAAATTAAGTACTTATCTAATTGTTGTTGTTGCTTTTTCACAAATTGAGATGAAGAGAGAAGATGAGATGTGATGCTAATTTATTTGCTTGTTTTCTCCACCTTCAGAGCAACAGTAACCATCGGGACCTTAACGCCAAGGGTGCATGGGAGCTGGGCTACACAGGGAACGGGGTGGTCGTGTCCATTCTTGATGATGGAATCGAAAAAAACCACCCTGACCTGATGCAGAATTACGTAAGTGTCATAATATACAAAACTTTTAACTTGATTTTCCCTACTGTGAAAAGGTACATTCCTCAACATCAATGAGTTTCAGCGACCAGAAGAGTCAACAGGCGATATAACGGATGGCAACACTAAGTGGGTTGGGATTGAAGCTACTGTCAATGGCAGCTAAGGATATTGTTAACTGACAGATTAACTGAAACATTTCGGGTTGGAAATATGAGAGGGATACCTAGGCAACCAAAGCCTGTGACCAATTTTTAGCTACAAAGAAATGGGTAACGAGCAGATTGCTTACAGAGCGTGCAACCAGTTTTCAGCTACAAAGAAATGGGTAACAAGCAGATCGCTTAGGCCCCGTGTCCACAAATGGTAGCTCTTTTCTCTGGCATTTGTTTCTATGACAATATATTGAATGACAACATAACCACCACTACGCAATCTAAAAACAGCAACCGATTGATTTCCTGAAAAGTAGCTGAAGTGACAATAACAGTGCCTTTCTTAAAAGTTCAGATCTTTTCAACTAGAAGCACTCAGAGTGACTGCTCAAAAAAGGTGGAGCGCTCTGAAAAAAGATGACTTTTCTCTGGACTAATGCATGTGACTGCATATGCTCCATCCTCACTAGGAACAATTGAGCTGCACAGCTTACTACTGTACTTCTAACTTCTAACCCAAAGAGTAGCTGGGTTTACATGGACACATTTTGTCATTTCGAATGAAATGATTCTGATTTAAAGATTTTGAGTTGCCTGCTTAAATGGGAGTTGATCTAATACAGTGGGTTGTTTACATTGAAATTGAAGTTGAAATTAATTGCAATGGCGTAGGAACCGGGTGGGACATGTCCCCCCCAATATTGAAAATAGGTGGATTTGTCCGCCCAAAAAAAGTATTTCACAATAACTGCCTACGTTAGAAACTTTTATTTCAAATGCTCGACTGATTGCCAAAAATAAGCAGTTTCACTGGCTTCAAACATACTAGTACTCTCCACGGAAATTCAGGTTGACAGATTGTGGTTACGACGTGGTTACAGTTTACGGTGATTAGTTCTCTGGTGAGCTACAACTTGACAGACGAGATAGGCTAAACGTAGCTCACATTCCCTTATTTATCTCAGTTGCAATTGTTTTGTCCAGACTTTGTACAGTAGCTGTGCAGTATACTGCATAAATGTCTCCAAGTAATTTGGTATTCTGAAAAGAAAAGTTTTACCTAAAGTTTAAGACTTCATGGGGCATGTGCAGAGAAACACAGCCAAGAAGTAATCCAGTAAAACCATTTACATGTTTAAATTTGTCTTTCATTTGGTTTGGGCTTTTAAACCGATGTCCAATAGAAATATTAATGTCCATGTAAACACATCTACTATTTCCATTAGAGTTTTAATCAGCCATGAAAACTTGAACCCGACATGGCCCGAGCCTGACACAGTTCTGTCAGGGCCCAACCCCAAATCAAACATTTATAGCTTTTTGAAGCCCCGACATTTTTTTTTTCATTTTTTCCTGGGCCCATGTCTATACCATACACTGCGTATTGCCATAGAGCTTTGCGTCAGCGTTTCCGATATCAAGTAATTGCCGGACTCTGACCGGAAAAATCCGACGCATGTTAACTTCTGGTCAACATTGTCCAGTGAAAATAATTACCCCTAAGCACAATTGATTGTATTTTATGGGATATAATTACATTTCCACTTGTAACGATAGGCATGCATGTGAAATTAAACAACTAGCAGTGTTGCCTCACGCACCATAACAACAAACAGTAGCATATAGTGCAAGAGATACACGAGCTCATACACGGGGTGGCCAAACAGACGTATTTTTATGAAACCAAACAGAACTAATGACACTATCGACCATAAAACCAGGTACAGTGAGCGTGCAAACTGCTAAGTTGTCTACTGGACAATGCAACACATGTCGTTATATAAATAGACCCGCAGGCGCAGACCAAAATTTTGACGCCTAAATGTCCACTTCTCAGAATAAAGGCATTTTCTTACGTTTTAACAGATATTGCATAAGCGAAATAATTAAGTGACACGTAGTTACAATAAATATTGCTTTTGATAACTGGTAACGTAGCCCTACATAAACACAGAAGTACAAAGTCAACTCTACTCAAGTTTGTAACCTCCATGAAGTACATTTCAGAGAAATTAAACATTACACGGTTCGCTACAGTGAGGTCTTCAGCACAACAATAATGTTAAATAATTTTTAACTGATCGCATTCGTTTGTGTATCATCTGTGCTCTTCACAGAGGTAAGTCCTGTCTGTCACATGCAACAGTTTAAGCATAGAGCCTACTCAAATCATCACAGGTGGTTGTCCGCGACAATCTGTGAGAACGTATCCACAGCATGACCTGCTGGCCTACATTATGTATTATTTATTCAGTTAACCTAGTAGAAATGCTTTTTGCCGCCCTCCCTGGTGAAAAGTGTTTTAGATTTTTGTTTTTCATGTCTGTCATATATATATATATATATATATTCAGTTAATCTGTCAGGCTGTAACGGTACACTGTAGTCATGGTTCGGTTCATACCTCAGTTTAGATCTCACGGTTCGGTAGATTTTTGGTACAATTGCTTTTACTCACATACCCTTAGCTTATAGCTTATATAAGCTGCACATATATTTGCCTAATGCCTAATATTATGCTCAAACTGCACAACGCAGTTGTAACACGGGGAGCTGTGCAGACGGGTGGCACGCCCCTTCCCATTCCGATCATAAGCCTTCTCAATATTCACAACAGTTGCCTACTATGACAGGGGGCAGGTACAGATCACTCATTGTCAGTGATCTGACAATGATCACTGACAATGTGTCAGTGATCATTTGAGTTGATTTGGCTGTGTAAAGCTGAATCATTAAACTACTCAGCAATGCAACATTTATTAATTGAGATTAAATTACATATAGCCTCACAAGAGCCGTTGGTATTAAGCAGAGAAATGGCTCTTGTGCGAAGCAGGTAGAATCACTCGGCGATCGGCAGTGTCCAACAGCGGAGACCAAAATATCTCTGAAAACGATTCCCCTTTAGCTCACATGATCACAATTCCTTGTTGAACACAAGTGGGTCAGTGTAAATGATCGTTATAGCAGCAATAATTCACAACCTATTTTGTTTTGGGTTTGACTCTGAGTCCTACTGAACAACAACTAATGTCAAATTTGGTCGGGTTCCCTGTGTTGAGTTTGTCTAGGCAGCATAGCCTAAATAGCATATTGCTAGGCTAAACAAAGGACATGATAGTATTACAATTGCAGTCTTGCATAAATATTCTAAAGTGAGATTTTGTAATGCTGTCGTGCTGCTGCATGTGCATGTGAATAGTTGGCTCTCAAAATGTGTGGCAGTGTATTTTATATTACCATCGCCCACCCACACATGTTTATCACCGGCCGCCACCGAGTCTAACTCAGCGCTCATTAATAAAATACCGACGCTATAACCCACTTGTTAATCTATATAGGCTTGCTGTGAAAAGATGCTCTGGAACAGTTTTGTTTACAATATTCATGGATCATAGTGTATAGTGTACAAGTTAAATAATCTTGTCAGTCCATCTTTGTGTGTTTATCCAAAAGCTGCCGCCGACTGCAACTTATAAACTGTAGCGGCTGACACCATGGCCGCCACACTGCAGTTCCAAAAGATGTAGAGCCCACAATACCTTCATTCGTAACTTGTTGATGTCATTTTATGTTTGGCATGCCTATACATTGTTTTTAAGATCAATAATGAACATGAGATCTCAAGCTCTAATTACCATACCAATTACTTCACAAATTGAGGCCTGTTCCTTTAACTACTAAATGCAGAATTCCATCAAGCAAGATGTTGAGCCCTGAGGGTTGTCTGTGTTTTACAACGATACTAACCCCCAGTAAATTACTATCAGATGTTAGTGTATACGTTTTTTGTAAACATGCATAGTAATTAACATTCCAGCTTGTGAACCGCGATCAGAATAGTGATTATAAATGCCTATTGTGAGGTGATGAGTCAAGCATAGTGTTTAAAGTTGCACAAGATAACGTGGCACATGGTATCACCTTCTGGTCAAAAAATCTTTGAAATGTGTCATTCTTACACATTTCAGAAGACATTTTACTTGATGCATCTGCATCAATCATTTAAACCATAGCATGTACGTGGTGACAAAGTGTCAGCTACTATATTTATCTTCTTGCTTGCTGCTGCACCGCCATTTTCTTGCTTGCGGAAACCCTTTCGGCACTTCAGGCTTGACCATCAGTCACCGACTGAGATTAGAAGGATAAAAAACACTCCACTGACATCCTCTGTTCACTTCTGCACAATGGCAACAGTAGAATCCATCACAAAGGGGATGCAGTTGTTTATCACCCTCAGATTGGTGGATCACTGCCTTAAGGACTGAAAAAGTCAAAAGTCTGACATTTTTATACAGTTTTCGATTTGCTCTGAGTTCACTGCGAACATGAACAAGCAGTCTGAGGAGGTTGTTTCTGTCAAATTAACATGGACTAAGGGTTGCAGTTGTGTTTACACAAAATGTGCAAAGTTAAAAGAAAATGCGTTTGCAGAATCTGAACGCGCTTCTGCTGTCTTTTTAACTGACTGACAAGTTATGTCTACCTTTAGGATCCAGATGCCAGCTACGATGTGAATGATGGAGACCCTGATCCTCAGCCAAGATACACACAACTTAATGACAACAGGTAGAAAACTATTAGTTTTGGACTCCTAGTCTTACAATGGGTACTGTACTCTTACATTTTCCAGAATATTAAACATTAAAATGAATAAGATTGCAAACTGCAAGCATTGATTCAGATGTGATATATGTTGATATATAGCATTTGTTAATTTCTGCCTTTTATTTATCTTAACCTTAGGATGAAGACTGTTTTTAAATGTAGGTCTGGTTTCCCACAAAACTTAAGTAGTATCTAGTGTTTCTAAAATAAACAAAAAATGTTCTTTAAGATACCTACTGTTAGGAGTACCAAACTCCACCTTAATCTACTGTGGCAGCGTGTGACAATGATAAATGCCCACAAAGAGAGTTCTGTTTGTCAGTTGACCAAGTTGTTTATTCATAAGTTTGTACAGGTGATTATACTCCGTGTAGCATAGCACAGCTTGCAGTGCGTCAGCAGCTCCCAGGATGTAGCTGGCATGTTCCTGTTCTTTCTCTGCTTTCCTGGTATGCAATTTCTAGGAATACATGTGATTAGCAAATTACACACACCTGTTCCCAATCGCGGCCGAGTCCTGTGAACCACACCACCTACACCCTTTCTCAAAGACAGAGATAAAACACACACACACCCCTCCACGCGTCATAAATCATGACACCAACACACAAGGAAAACATTGATTGAAGGAGTGGCATACAGGTAGCTGCTTGATATCAGTGGCCTCTGCAGATTTAAATGAGGTGTTTTACCACTTGCAAAGGGCATTGAAGGATTAGTATTATTTCATGAGTTTATACTAGGGGTGTAACGGTACACATAAGTCAGTGTTCAGTTCACACTGCAGTTTGGACATCACAAGTTTGGTATAATGGCGTTTCTACTATCCTATAGCCTACACAGTGTTGCCATGCGTTTTTGAAACATCTTTACAGCTTACATTGTAGCAGAAATGCACTACAAATGTTAATTTTAGAAAATGTTTTATTCTTAGCCCCACAGTTGGTAAACGTATTCATATAAATGTGTTGCTCACATTAATTGTTAATACTAGGGGTGTAATGATTCTGAAACAAAGACAGAAACTATAATACTGCTGTTGCGCTATCTGGGTTGGCATGTCGCAGCAGTTGCTGTGACGTGTTCCTGTCTCGCCGGCAGGACACTCACTAGACATTACGTGCACCTGGGATTAAGTGGGAAATGGGCTTCACCTGGGGTGGTGTATTTTGTATTTAAGGCTGGGGTGTGGAATGTGTCATTGTGGGTTTTTGTTTAGCGTGGTTGCATCTATGTTTGGATTCAGCGTTAACCGTCTCTCGTCTTCTTTTGTGTTATCAGTTCAGTTTTATTAAACCTTTCCGTGCTTACGTTCGCTTCTTGTTGTTTTTTCTTCCGTTTACTGTCTGCACCCGCCCCGGCGTGTGACAGAAAAACCCACCCAAACCTTTTTTTTTTCGTCGAGTGCAGTTTTGTTTTGTCATTCACCCTTTTTTTTGGCTTATGGACGGAGCAGCTAGATTACGGGACACTATGGACCAGATAGCGGCGACGATGGCACGGCTGGGCTTGTCGGCGACGCCGAGGGGAGAGGACCCAGGAACAGCGCGTTCTTTTACGGGTAAGAGCTCGCTGTTTACTCTCTCTCCAGAGCTGGTCGCTTTGTGGACCAGCTCTGGGCCGCGTTTGGCTATGACGAGAAACGCGGGGGTACGCATCGCTTCCCCCGGTTACGGAAAATGAGTTGCTGTCCAGGAGTGCCTTCGGTTCGGAGCCAACGCGGTTCGGTAAGCCACTGGGGCCATCAACCTACCTGCTGTCCAGCTGCGAGGGCTCGCCTCTTAGGGTGCGTGGGCCGCCTGAGCCGGCATCTCAGGCTGCCGCGGCTGTGGAGCGTTCGCCGGTGTCACAGGCTGCTGTGGAGCGTTTGCCGGTGTCTCAGGCTGCCGCGGCTGTGGAGCATTCGCCGGTGTCTCAGGCTGCTGTGGAGCGTCCGCTGGCGTCTCAGGCTGCCGCACCCGCACAGGGTCCGCTGGCGTCTCAGGCTGCCGCACCCGCGCAGGGTCCGCTGGCGTCTCAGGCTGCCGCACCCACACAGCGCCCACCGGTGTCCACAGCTGCCAAGGACAGGCAGCGTCTACCGGTGCCCCAGGCGGCCGTTTTCACGCAGCCGTCTCCAGCTGCTGGTCCCGGGCAGCTGTCTCCCGCTGCCGTGTCCAGGCAGCTTCCACCGGTGTCTTTGGCTGCCACAGATGGGCAGCGTCCACCAGTGCCCCAGGCGGCCGGTTCTGGGCAGCTGTCTCCCGCTGCCGCATCCAGGCAGCTTCCACCGGTGTCTCTGGCTGCCCCGGATGGGCAGCGTCCACCGGTGCCCCAGGCTGCCAGTCCCGGGCAGACGTCTCCCACTGCCGCGTCCAGGCAGCGTCCACCGGTGTCCCCGGCTGCCGCGTCTAGGCAGCGTCCACCGGTGTCTCCGGCTGCCATGGATGGGCAGCGTCCACCGGTGTCTCCGGCTGCCATGGATGGGCAGCGTCCACCGGTGTCCCAGGCTGCTGAGGCCAGGCAGCTCCCACCGGTGTCCCAGGCTGCCAAGGCAAGGCAGCTCCCACCGGTGTCTCCAGCTGCCGGTCCCGGGCAGTCGTCTCCAGCGGCAGGTCCCGGGCAGCCGTCTCCAGCTGCCGCGTCCAGGCAGCTTTCACCGGTGTTCCCCGCTGCCGCGTCCAGGCAGCGTCTCCCAGTGTTCCCCGCTGCCAAGGCTGGGCAGTGTCCACCGGTCTTCCCCGCTGCCAAGGATGGGCAGCGTCCACTGGTGCCTCCAGCTGTCGGTCCCGGGCAGTCGTCTTCAGTGGCCGGTCCCGCTCAGCTGTCTCCCGCTGCCGCATCCAGGCAGCTTCCACCGGTGCCTCAGGCAGCCGTCTCCGGGGGGGGGGGGTACTGTGACGTGTTCCTGTCTTGTCGGCAGGACACTCACTAGACATTACGTGCACCTGGGATTAAGTGGGAAATGGGCTTCACCTGGTGTGGTGTATTTAAGGCTGGGGTGTGGAATGTGTCATTGTGGGTTTTTGTTTAGCGTGGTTGCATCTGTTTGGATTCAGCGTTAACCGTCTCACGTCTTCTTTTGTGTTATCAGTTCAGTTTTATTAAACCTTTACGTGCTTACGTTCGCTTCTCGTTTTTTCTTCCGTTTACTGTCTGCACCCGCCCTGGCGTGTGACATTCATGGTAATGTGACCTCGGACTACCATACTGTAAGGTTACCTGTGGCATCCCCCTGGGGTCTGTGCTAGGCCCTTTATTATTTTGTGTTTATATGCTACAATTGGGTGATATTATATGTAAATATGGCATTAGTTTTCATTGTCATGCCGATGATACCCAACTTTGTATGCCCCTGGAACAAAAAGACAGTCTAACCTCAGAAGCCTGGACTCATACCTTTTTGGAAATAAAACTATGGATGTCTTTACATTTTCTGCACCTGAACTCTGATAATGTTAATTATTGGACCTGCAAGCCACCTTTAAGGATGGTTTAAGGCTGCCGCACTTAACTTTGACAATTGTTATTTCTCAGAGTAATTCCACAAAAAATCTAGGGCTGTTATTTGATTGCACTCTTGATTTGCGCATTAAAGAGGTTACTAGAATTGCTTTATTCCTCCTTCGCAACATTACAGAGATTCTGCCAATTTTATCTTTGACAGATGCAAACACTCCAATTCATGCGTTTCTATCATCGCATCTAGATTATTGTAATGGTTTACTGTAATGGGCTTCCGACAGAGTATTGAAAGTCTTCAGATGGTACAGAATTCTGCTGCCAGAATCCTGACTAGAACTTGACAAGAACAAGAAAATGTCAATCCTTGCTCAGCTGAATTGGCTACCAGTTTATCTTGGATGTGATTTTAAGATTTTACTGTTTACCTATAAAGCAATACATGGATTGGCACCATCCCGAGCCTTACACTTACAAAATGCAGGCTTGTTATCTGTCCCTAAATTTAAAAAGAAATCAGGATTTAGAGCATTCTCACATTGGGCCCCACCACTATGGAACTCCCGAGATGCTCATCATGTCATGACATGATCATGATGATCATGGAGACAGCGTGGATGGTACGGCTGGTCGTCTCCTGCTCCAGTGATGGAGATGCATTTCGTTCTACATATAATTGCTAATTCTTGTTGCCCTATCGACACCTATTGCATCCTAACCGTCCTACTTTGCAAATGAGAATAAATACTGTCAAACCTTTTGCAAGAGACACACAGATCTGGCAAAAGGCTTGACACTATTTGTTGCAAGACACACAAAGATCTTTGAGTTAGCATGGATAAGTAGAGTAGGTAACTTTGAAAATACAACATTGTAGGCTGGATTGATAGTGTCTACTCAGAGAGAAAGATCTAAATGGCTCATAGGGTGTGAACCCTCAAGAGGAGAAAATAAAGTCTAACACTTCAAACAATAAAAAGCTAAACAGTGCATGCCTCACAAAAATTATGGACATATGTGTAGATACTGTAAATCACAAAGTTTGCGTAGAAA
Source organism: Aphredoderus sayanus (assembly GCA_027564795.1). Lineage (NCBI taxonomy): Eukaryota > Metazoa > Chordata > Actinopteri > Percopsiformes > Aphredoderidae > Aphredoderus > Aphredoderus sayanus. The sequence continues at coordinate 10,291 of JAODUG010025781.1, forward strand.
CTGATTGTTTATAAATGAGGACCCTGAAAACATAATGGGCAGGATACTGGAAACAAAGCTCATCATTCTGATTCAGAAATGCAGTGTCTTATCTGCCACCTGTAGCCCTGTAGCTGAGGATGTACATTTTCAGAGGGCAAAACTGTGAATAAAAATACATATTATGCATTCCACCATGAGCAGAGGTGTTTTAACCTGTAATTGGCTCCTTATTTCTTAGTTTTCAAAGTGTGTGTGTGAGGCCCATTAACTATTTGTTTTGGTCTGAGATGCTGGGGTGACATCTAGTGGCAAACAAGATCATACATAGTTAATTTAGAGTGTAGGCTATAAACTTTAAAACTGACTTCGCCTTTGGGCTTTTACAAATACATACACGATTATTGTCTGCGTTTTTGTTTTGGACGCCACTAGATGGCGTCAGTTCACCGCAGTGTAGTGTGCCAACGGTATGCATCACTCTTTAGGAGGTGGCTCTAATTATAACTCCTTCTGTTCCACCCCGCATATTTGGTAGATCCTGCTTTTGGGTATTCATTGATAGTTTAGCTGCTGTTCAATCTGCCTCGATCCGAAGGACATCTGGATGCGTGTAATCCAACCGAGAGAGACACGCTGCATCAGGCTGGAATTTGGGAAGGTCATCATCTACATTACAGTACCTAGTCGGACACGATTTTATTTGAAAGACGCGAAACTTTTATTTATTTATTAACAGCAACATTTTCAAACGGTGTGCAGTTTCTACCAGTTTCTACAGTCAGTCGTTTGTGGTGAGTATGGTCAATTTGGTATCATTTGGAGCCCCGCAATGATGAAATGGCAAAAACATTGCAATGCCATGAATTTAATCATGTATTCGCTCTGACGACCTGGAGTTTAGAGGTGCTTTTTTTTACACCCACATGGAAATAGCGGATAGCCAAGTAAAAGTTTTTTATATAACCCACCAATATGCAATCAAGCTCCAGAATATGAAACAATGTGGTATGCTGCTTCTATCACAATTAATGATTTATGAATTGAAGAACAAAACTGGATATTGTTGTCACACAATAAGCTACAGACAAAAATGAAGATCATGCTGTCTTTGATCTATAACCTTGCTGCTTCCTTTGGGATACAATTCGCGTTCGTGGCGATACGTTTTTAGCTGCTGGATGTTGCATTATAGTCAGGCAGGCAGGTTGACAACATTGTCGGTCACTATGCATCACATCTATCCAGGGATTACTTGCATATAACATAATAATAATAATAATAGTAATAATAATATTGCTGTCTTCAAAATTAGACAAGCTTCATTTAAAAAATGGTCTACATTGTTTTTAAAGGGAGTGCACTGCAACAAGTTTACTTGATGACAGACCTGAGGTTACAGAACAGCTTTCTTTAGCATGCGGTGCAGGTCTCCTCCCATTGCTTGGCTGCTGAGAAGTCTGTAATCTATGTGCAAGGAGACAAGGAAGGTTGAAATTAAACTGCTTTGGTTGGATCAACATTATACTGTGAAAATAATAGTTTACCTACAGTCCCAAGTATAACAGGTGCAATAGTTGTGTTAATTGCTCAAGCACGTTTATGTTAGGCTATGTGCCTACTTGACCCCGATATATTGGACGGCTGGCAATTTTGACAAATAGTTAGATACATCAGTATTATATGTTTTGACCAGAGTACAAATAATGTTGGAAAGCTGTATCTTGCTGATAGCAATGTGGTTTAGTTGAGGAACACATTAGACTGGTAAATCAACATTCACAACTGTTTGGGATCCTGTAAGTGAAGGACTGCTCAGTCACCATTTGGGTGGGTAGTTCAATGAAGTACCATGAAGTAAGTATTGAAAATCAAACCAACATGTGTCATTGGTTCAAGACATAAACAGCTATGAAATGTGTTCGTTCAAAAAAATATTAGGCCTATCAATATAGCTTATTGTAAAATATACTATTTCACAAGTCATTAACAGTAGATTCAACTAGATGATGTGCAGTTCCAGAAGAAACGGCATGGGCTAGCCTCTGCCTAAAAGGTTTTAGTTAACTTGTTTTTTTACTATAATGGAAAAAGTATGAAGAATTACAAAGTATTGTAATAGTAAACTACTGAAGTATTATAAGTACATTTTCAAATATGTAACACATTTAACCCGGTAATGTCCTCTGGGTCAGAATGACCCAAATCACTAACTCTTTGTGGCAGATAGAAGGCGCTAAACACATGATGTACACTGCTGGCACAACAAGGTGTGTGTTTGAAACCCGAGGACAACAGCGGGTTAAAAGGCACATAAAACAACACAAATACATAAAGAAATAATTAATAAATAAATAAATACACTCAGCAATGCCAATTATAAAACACACAAATCATACACAATCAGATGGCGCCGCCGTGTGGCCATATATGAGATTTCTGAGTACATTACGAGGGTTAAGTACTTTAAGATGAAAGGAAGGGTTTTCATTCAGGTTATCAAAAGCTAGGTTTCTTGTATAAATGCAACTAATGTCAAAGTAAAGCAAAATAAATTATGGCGCACATTCACAAAGGTAGTTCTTGACATGTCGTGGGTGAAGGTACTGAGGGCCTCAAGTACTATGAAGCTTTCCCCATGAAAGCTGACAGACAGGAATAGAGAGACACGTGGAGAGAGGGGAGAGCATGGGGTCTGACCTGACTGTTGTGGTGTGGCATCAGGTGCAGTTGATGACCTAAGTTCTAACGTTTCAAAAGCAGTATGAAAGCAGCGGTCAGCCAGACCATATAAGGACACGTTAGTGTGCGAGAAGCTAAGGTGAAATAAAGTTTGTATACTGTATGTTAGGCAATGAGGTTGCTTTTGGTGTTGGGTAGGGCCATCTACCCAGGACCAATGTTGTAACTCAAAGATAGAGCTTAATGCAAAACCACTAATATTCTAAGCAAAGTCTTATTTGCTGTTTTGGTGGCCATGAACAGTACACTACAACGCTACAATTCTTAAATCACAATCATTCACAACCATTCACATAAGCATTGTTTTTATGTGGGGTGGGGGGTTGTGCGGCTCCTGGCTGTCAGAATTCATTGTGTAGACATTTAGCACCTTGGCAGGAACCTTAACCCTCGTGTTGTCCTCTGGGTCAATCTGACCCAAATCACTAGCTCTTTGTGGTAGATAGAAGGCGCTAAATCTAATTCTACAGCTTACACAGACATATGATGTGCACTGCTGGCACAACAAGGTGTGTGTTTGAAACCTGGGGACAACAGGAAGGTTAAAAGACATGAAAAACAACACATATACATAAAGAAATAATTTATAAAGAAGTAAATACACACAGCAATGACAATAAAGAGAACTACACAATCAGATACAATCAACTGGCTCCATCTGCTGGCAAAACAAGATTGTGCGTTTAAAACCCGAGGACAACATGAGGGAAAATATGATGATAATATATTGTAGCAACACTATCACCACGGTAACAGAACACGGTAACAGAACAGCCTACATATGCTGCGTTCTGTTCCAGTCCAACATCCCACCTCCCAATAAACGAGGTGTAGTGATGTTGGAATTCCACCTTTAGGGAACTCAGACCGGAACTAGCTCATAGAGAGGAAGTTTGATGAACTGCACGCATGTCCTCACTTATTACAGAGCAAGTTTTTGATTTATGACCAAAGCTTTTGCAACATCCAAACAGCATGCTTCTAAACCTGAATGAATGCAGTGCTGTGTGTATCTTCACAGAGTCTGTCTTGCACTGTTTGGAACCAAGGATGTACCGCTGATCATAGAGCTCTGTGCTCCATCTGCGGATCTCCACTGGTGCCATGGCAAAAAGCCCAGAGGTCAAACTTGCCGTCTTTGGACGAGCAGGGGTGGGCAAGTCAGGTAGGCTCTGGTCTCCTGTTTTTGGACGGGTGTGTTTTATTGTATATATATATGTATGTATATGTATGTATATATGTATGTGTATGTGTATACAGTATATATATATATATGTATATATATATATGTATTTATATGTGTATGTATATATATGTGTATATATATATCTATATATGTGTGTATATATATATATATACACACATATATATATGTGTGTGTGTATATATGTGTGTGTGTATATATGTGTGTGTATATATATATATATATATATATATATATATACCAGTTTGACTGTAACTGAGCCTCAACATTCCACCACCAGCATACATGTCCTCATCTCTCCGCCTGTCCTCCATTTCTCTTCACTCTCTGACTGCATCACCAGTTGCCCTTTTGTCCTCAGAAAGGAATGGAACGTCATTTCCACTCACCTTATCTGGTTGAGTTTTCTAAAGGCCATCTGGGCAGCTGAGCTTCCTGGATCACTGTACTGCAGATCTTTTCACCTGCCTTAGTCGGCAGGTGAAAAGTGCTGTTCATGTGCTGTTTGTGCACATGAATGTGGGCAAACACACACCTACATACTTATACAAAATATGTACATCAGACTTGCACCCACACAGTGGACTCAGGTTGTGGATTGATGTCGTTCTAAGGTACTGCTTCTGTTGAATTATTTTTAGACTACACCAGCTCTCACAGCCTCTACATATTGTCCATACTCTACTCCACTTGCACCCACGCCATTTCTTTGTGGGTTTTCAGTGCCTCTGCTCTATTCACTAGGCAAGTGAGTCATCGATGGTAATTTCTCAAACAGGCTTTCAACAGACTTCCGCTTTATGATTCTCTGGACATTGGCAAACACAGTTTCAAATGGATTGTATTTTTTACCTAGCTGCTTTAGGCCCACAGGTAGTAAGAAAATATTCATATGCAATTGTGTATTAATGGCCATTCACATATTTTCCTATGTAGTACTTCATTAGCTGGGGTCCACCCGACTATTGCTCTCAACTACATTTTTGCTGAGATTTTAGTCTTGAAAACTTGTTCGCTTTAGTGTTGGTACAGCCACTCTGAATGGTGGACCAGTCAGTGACCAATGGGGATGGCTAAATGCTGTGACTTAGATGTCAAGCATTTGTTTTGATATGGTGGTTGACCAAAATTTAGCAATAGATAAACAGTTGTAGCAACACCGATTGGTTAATTGCTGGTCCAATAGTTTCAAAATTACATCAAGATATATGCCCATTAGGATGTAAATTGATCACCAATGGAGCATGTCCAGGTCCTATTCATGAAGTGATTTAGGTTTCTGATTATGTCAGGCTAGCACTTCATGTCTGTTATATGATATTCTAATGTCAGATATACATTATTTTTTTAATGCTTTGGCCAACTTTTTAAAGACAAATCCAGATGTGTGATTGTTATTTAAGTTGTATTTGTATTGGCCTTCAGCCCCAGTGAAGCCAACAGTATACTGTAACACAAAACCATTTGGATTTACCAATGCCAGTGTCTGTGTACCGGATAGTACAGTGGCAGAAATGAACTGGTATACAGGCATGATAAGCTTCGAAACAGAAGAGCTAAGGCAAAAAACTTTTTTTGACACCATTGACAAAGCTGTTTTTATTAATTATTAAATAATTATAGCAGCCAAAAAAAATTTCATTCATTAGTCAAACGTGGCTAAAAATTAGGATGGGTAGGTCAGTGAAGTGTAACTAAGCCACTTGATGCATATTCTATGTACCGTGAAAAATCCAAACAAAATGGTGATTATAGGCAAAATATGTATTTATTCATCCAGGCAGTATTTCATTTACTTTCCAATAGTAGCCTATGTGATAAAATTCATCAGAAAATGTAATAAATGTGCTAGCATGGTAAAAATAGTAAAATGAGAAATGGTAAAAAAAAAATATAATAATAATAATAATAATACTCTCTAACCTCTCAAATTCTACCTACAGTACATTCGGTTCGGAATGAAATATGACTATCATCAAGGCATTACTGATTGTAGGAGTCCAGAAGCTGACTGACAGCAAAGCTGAGCATCTGGTGTTACCTGGAAAAAATGATTAGGAGAGTTGTATACAAACTAGCTTTGGAAGCATTACTACTATGGAGTGGTGGATATTATACACATTTAAAATAAAGTAGTAAATCAAATTCACAGTAGATCATACAATAAAACATCTAATTAAAACAAGCATTGGCAACTTAATGTACATTTTTAATGATTGTAGATGTATGTATGGTGTCCTTGTGAATATACAGTTTTGTGTAAACTGCTATCAAGTTTTTGGCTACAATAGGCCTACACTAATTAAAACAGTAGCCCATTTGGACAAATAATGGATCATCGTTGCAGCTGTAATACATTGGTTGCCTGCTAAATGTTGGACAGTATTGGTAGAAATGTGTTAGATGCATAGGTTAGATGACACACTGATCAAATACTGTACCGGTAATTCAAACCAGCCACACCTCAGCATCTACAGTTGTACAGTTCTGTTATTGGCACTTGGCACAAATATTTTATTTCATAAAAGATGTTGCCAAATGTTAAGTATTACTTTAAAAAAGAAAATATAGATTAAAATTAGATTAAACAATTTGCCTGAACCGTTTGTTTACTTCTTATTATGAGCGAATATGATTGGCAGATTTCAAGTCAGGTGACGCTAGAACGAGTTTTGATTGGTTTGCGTCATAGTACTCCCTTGCATTTGCCAAATCAGTTTATAAAATATAAGTTTAATTTTCATAAAACTATGATCGAGTTGAGGACCTATCATTTCAAAACCTAAAGCAGTTAGAGGCCTTTGGCCCTCCTATGAGTGAATGGGCATTGCTCATTGTGTTTGACATGAGAGAGAGTTTGACAGAACAGCAGCATTAATAATGCTGCTGTTCTGATGGTGGGATTGGTCGGATCTGATTTTGGTTGGGCTCTCTCTCTCTCTCGTAAGTTTTATTAAGGCCATTTTACACCAAGAGTGGAGCGAAAAGGCGATAAAAAGTCCAAATATTCATTTTTTTACTGTAAACATACTTCCACAAAAATTTCACTTTGGCTATAAAAAATGTAAGTGGACTGATTGACTGACAGAAATGTGTGTTGTTGCGGTGCTTTCTTTTTTTATAGGCTAGTTTACACACACAAACACACATACACGGCGGAGGTAAAAACTCTCCAGGCTACTGCCTACTACAAACCGGTGCATGTTGGAGTGTGAATACCTTTACTGCTCGCTAAGGATCTGCTTAGGCTGTCGTTAGAGTGCCACCGCATGAAATAGCCTACCATCTCCTGTCAGTAATCAGCTATCCCAGAGTCCCTGTTTGACTACCACTGTAAGCTATCGCATTCCTACAACGTTACACAGCGATACTGTTATAGGCTAGTAGCAGAAACGTCAGCCAGTTTTTTGGATGCTATAGGCAAGAAGCGTGCCAGGTAGTCAGTGCAATCTTGTTAAAATAAAAAGTACCTGTCAAATAGCCTATTGGCATATTGTAATAATCTCAGAGGTTTGCAGAAATACTTTCCCATGACTCTTAATTCTGTAGACCGTTTGCAGTTTATCAAAGCTTTTACCGGCAGAGTAGAATGTAAACAGTTGTCATGTGACATCAATGGTTTTTTTTTCCACCAGCCGCCACTGCAGTGAAAGATATTCCAAAGGAAATTTCTCATTTAATAGTTCTGAAATATCAGAAGTAAGAACAACAAAATGCTTTTGAGAGTAGTTTATTAACAATATAAAAGCTTGACAAGTCTTGACAAGTCTAATGCAACATAGGATTTTAGTTTCTAAAACATTTTATTGCAAACGTAAATACGTCAGTTTGTTTACCCGATGTGTTCTTTTCAGGGGTCCTAAACATGCTGGAAACTGAGTTGCACAGCTGCCTCAGTTCTGCCTGCCACAGTTCTTTCTAGTTCTTTGTAAACATAGCCTACTGTAAAATATAGCCATAAATATATCTCTCTCATAATTATTTGTAACATTACAGTAGGCTACTGGAAATTAGTTATGTAAAAGTAACATTATTAAGAAGGCTTGCTGATTTTTAGATGGCTGATTGGTTGCCATTGGTTGGTCAGGCAACTATAATATAATTAAGTATAATATAATAATATAGACTTCTGCCCGTGTTGACCAATGTTTATTCTTGTTCATCCATGGCTTAATAAAAATTCATCCATTACTTTTTGGGTATTAATTCAAACACAAATTACGTAAATATCTCGTCAATAATAGTTGTATGAGCCTAAAAGTTGAAAGTTTTGCTCACAGTTTGGTCCCCCCCACTTAATAAATCTCTCCTGCCCCACTGCCTGAGTATGACTGTGGCAACCAATTATATGTGCCTGTTCAGGTATTATTGCACATTTTAATTCTAGTTCTAGTTTTATACTACTCCATCAAGTGGAACAAGCAGTCCACGCATGTAAGCAAGCATGTAAATTCATTATTGAAATCCACAATAATAATTTAAAACATTGCTGCCTTGCACAAAGCAATATGTTTTGTTTGGAAGTTTTGTTTAACATTTGACAGGATATATTTCTTAGTGACACTCACTTTCACCAGTAGCTTTACTAGTCAATGCCAAGAGCAAATCCCCATTTACTTTATTTTGCTTGAACATTCTTGTTCGTTTGCTTGAAAAAAATATTCTTTTGAACATTGATTGTTCTGTTTACATTCATTTATAAATACAAATGAAAATCAAGTTGACATAGTGTGTTTTTCTGCCAGTAGAAAACAATCCTAATACTTTATAATGCGCACTAACATTTATATCAATATCACCATAAACTCTGTTATGCTGTTGATTCAATCTGCTTCATATTTGCAAGTATGTTTCTGAGACTCGGCTTTGAAAACAAATCCAAATGTGAATGGAGAGTAACAAAGAATTCCCTAATGTGACTTTAAAGGTGGAGTCAGCGATTGCAAGCTAATAATTCAGAGAATATCTCCTCAGCTGCTCTGCCCGGTCTGTGTGAGAACTGAAAAACAAAAGTCAGTGTTACACAGTGTTACACAGCCCTGGCTTTGTAAATGAGAACACAATCAAAGTGGTCCAGGCCGCGCACACAACCCTATCCTAGCCTTCGCAATGCGTGTCCAGTTTGGGGAGGCGGAGCTTATGGGGAAGCACCCACTGAACGGAGAAGTGTTTTTGATTTGATTGAGTTCAAATAGCATCGCTGACTCCAGCTTTAAGAGGTGAATGTCACTGTACAATATACTTATGTCAAGGTAAGGATCATATTAAGCCGAGCCTTGAATAGCATGGCTTGTTAAATAGTACTATTTTACATCAAAGAAGATGAATGAAACCCATATTAGAAACTTTAATGCTCTTCCCATGGTCCCACCCATAATTCCCATGGTCCCACCCTGTCACCTTAGAGACATCTGTCCCACTAGCAGTCTCAGGCCTCGGAGGATTATGACACCCTCACACGGCCATTGTGTTTGTGATTCGTCAGCATGTTCAAAGCGGGCTGAACCTTTGTCCTATCCCATCCAGGGAAACTCCCTGTCATTCAGATTGAACTCTATAGATATTTATAGTGTTCTGTTCCATTCTGTTTGTGCTACCAATAGTGAAAATACAACGCAGTCCATGTTAATAATGTCACATATTTATTTATATATTTTATATCTAACACAACTGTATATGAGCCCATATGAGTACAGGACATGCAGTTGTTTAACACTACTTTCAACCACAAGGACATTTAAAGGACATAATGTACATATTTATTATTATTTTCATTATTATTATTGTTTTTATTATATTATTATTATTTTTTATTTTATTATATCTATTACTTTCTTAACCCTCGTAATGTACTCAGAAATATAGTTTTTGGCCACACGGCGGCGCCATCTGATTGTGTATGATTTGTG
>JAODUG010025790.1:0-11403 GCA_027564795.1 Aphredoderus sayanus
TCTCTCACTCTCTCTCTCTCTCTCTCTCTCTCTCTCTCTCTCTCTCTCTCTCTCTCTCTCTCTCTCTCTCTCCCTCTGCACTTGTGTTTCTCTGTACATGCGGCCATTGGGATTCTGCTCACACTGCCCTGTCTCTAATTAGAGTGAAGCAGAAAGAAAGAAATAGGCCTCTCCATTTTTTGCTCTACACTCCGAGTCCTCTCCCCCTTTTCTACCACCTCCAGTTTGCCTCTTTATTCTCTATCTCCTCACTGGAAACGCCCGCAGGAAGATAGCACTAATTGATTTGTTAAAAGCTGTTCACTTTGCATGTTTATTTGTTTTAAAGGTACTGTCCATTCATTGGTTGCGTCCCCAGAACCCACAGTGTCCTCCTTGACTCGTGTATGTTTTGAAACCCGTCTGTACACAAGCATTGTGTGAGTGAGGAGCAGAAAGCAGGTGTGGTAGGGGCATGCAGGTTTAAAATCAAAACAGTGATTTTTGTAAGACTGTACTTGTTCAGACAACAATGGGAAGAGACACATTGCAGAGTGTACCTTTTAAAGAATTCTTCAGAAAACAATGTGGATATAGATAAAGTTGTATTTTGTCCAATAGGAGGCAGATTGGCTGCCGCATAAATCCCCAGATCTTTCCGTTGACATATACCTGCAGTGTGTGCATTGTAGCAGAGATTGAGAGTTGATTGTATGTTGAATAATTTATTTCTTTGGCGAAAGCAGCAGCAAGGTTTTTCCTTCACTGCACTGCCGGCTGTCAGTATGTTTATATATTGAAAGTTATACAAGAATTCAGCACTTTCCGTATCTCATTTGAGTTATCAATCCTTGCAAACCCATCTCAATAAATTATGCATTAACTATTCTATTGACATCCCGGCAAACTGTCAATATGGCATCCATTGTAAATTGGAGAAAACATATTTATATAACACAGTGTCTCTGGGAGGTTTTGTTGAGATGCCTGTTCCTTCATATCTTCATTACGTCTTTTCATCTATCTGTCTTGATGTGCGTCCGTGTTCTCTGCTCTCGCCTCTCTGCAGCAGATGATCAATATTTCAGTAAAGTGTCATTTCAGTTCCAGGCCCTGTTTATTCCCCCTGTCTACATCAAGGATTTGAGATAAGATCTTAGGAACTGGCCATGTCATTTATTTTTCCACACGCACAACACACACTAATAATGCACGCAAACACATGCGCAGACACACTCCCGCACGCACAGAACAGAGGACATGGATGCACACCCTCTCAATCATGTAGCCCAATCCCATTTGCCACCTCAGCTAACACAGCTGGCCCAACAAACTGCTCCCCAGCTGCCCTGCACTCAGTCCACCTGCCCCAGTGAGCTATTCCCATTTATAACTGGGCCTATGTGACAGGCCTAAGCAATACTGTGTGCTCACACAAACATACACGCGCGCGCACGCACACACACACACACACGCTCGCACACACACACACACCACACACACAGATTTGAAAATGAACATGTCCAAAAACAGAGAGGTTGCAGAATGTGCATGTATTGCATCATATTGGTATGCACACAGATATGTTTTACACTGTATAACTATTTTTGAGCTTAAATGGTACACTGCTCAACGGCATAGCCTGGCCAATATTGGATTTTAAGTAAAAATGTTAGCATTGGAGCTCTTAAGTATCAATGAGAACTGAAATAATTAAATTACGCATGTGGGGACTGTAATTATATTTAATGTCTTTCCACAGCTGACTTTCCAATTTTCTAGCTGCAAGATATGATACAGCTGTTTATCCATTATTTATGTCAATACATTGGCCAAAACATATTGCCAATGCTTGTGCTAAGAAACATATTGGATAATACATGGAGTCTAGTTATGATAACCCTAACTACCCTAAATAAAGGTGACTGTAGGGAGAAGAGTTATAAAATTGTGTGAGCCTCAGAAAGCTGTAGGAGAAGGAGTACAGTAGCAGTAGGGATAGTTGAGAAGTGTCCCTTTAAAGTGCCTCTATATGACTTTCTGCCACTAAAAGTCACACTAAGCACGCCAGCATCTCAAACTAAAACAAATGCGTTGTGGGCCACACACACACACATATGCAGATTAAAACACATAACACAGAGGTTATGGATGCTATATCTATACTATAGTGTACTATGTCTTTGTATAAAAAATTGGTACTGTTAGAGTAATGTTTGAAATATTGTATAGAATACCTTTAACAGAGAAGTCACTCATCATGAACCTACTGTACAGTACACAGAAAATATACATCTGTGATCGGACACAACTGTATCCAAGGCGAGACTAACATACATATCTCATCACTTAACAAGGCCTTTTGTTTCAGTAAACAGATTTATGGATGTTTTTCTGCTTGCCTTGTTTTGGCAAGTACAAGGGCTTCAGCTTAATGTTGTGTGTCATATTAAGAAGATAAATCATTAAACACAGTAGGTTCTTGCCATCTCAAATTGACCTCCTTAGGCAAGCACTGGAGTGTAAACAAGCTTGTTTTAATTTCCACTTCCTACCACACACCATACCCCAAACCGTTCTCCTAGCAAAATCACTATCATCTTCTCTTATCTCTAGTACCTCCTTCTTCCTCTACTCCCCAATATGCCCTCCCACCCCCCCTTCATTAATTGATGTTGTCTCACTTCATTAGAGCTATTTTGCACTGGCGGAGAATTTAAAAATTAATTTTCTCTGTGCATTTTATTACCCATTAAATCAAACCGTTGTGGTCACCCAGAAAACCATGTTTCAGTTCCAACCCATCGTTCTCAGTCAGCTCAATCATGGTAAACATCAGTGTACTGTAGCGTAAGGTTTTTGACCATATTGGCAGTACTGGCACAGGTGGATTATTGAACAGCCCTACTGACGCAGGTGCCCAAGGACACAATGGGCCCTGAAGCCAAGTAAGTGTTAACTTTGTATTTCTTGTCACATAGGCTAAGTCATATGTGTATATATATAGAGCATCTGGTTATAATGTGATAGCATTCTTGGTTTGCCGTGGCAGTGTGGTGTTTTTTACAAGCCCTACATGGAGTCCAATGCCTGTTGAGAGCAAGAATGGCTCAAGGCTAAACTGAAGCCCTAATGCAAAAGAGAAGCAATGAGTTAACAATACAGTACATATACTGTACTGCGTCTAATAGTGGATGGTGTCTGGGATAGAGAGAGAGAATTACAGGGCGCGACAATGGGAAAGAGGCATATATATTGCCACTGCAATATGGAATATACTACAGTATCTTGTGTCAGTTTGTCTGAAACCTACTGGCAACAAAGGCATTCTGTAGAAACAACAGGAGGCTTTCTAGTTGAGAGCTTGTCCAGTCACTCTGTGATTTGCAGGGTGAAGTTGTCTTTCCTTTGGCTGCACTGCAGCTGACAATGAATACTGTTCATAAAGAAATACATGTTGTTTTGTGTTCAGTGGACGCCACAGAGCACTTCATACAGATGAAGCACAGACGTGTGTCTTATCACCAGCTTTTGAGTCCAATTCAGGAAAAAAGCAGAACGTTTAAAAAATCAGAAGACGTTAGTTATTCTGATACCAGACTACCTCAGAGTACTGTATTGTAGGTTTGCCTTGAGGCAAAACGAGCAAAAACATCCACAATCACAGACACTTATTCTATGAATAAATTACTTTTTGTATGCATAACTATATATTGTGAGATAACAAAACTACTCTCATATTTTGCAGGTGTAATTATCTTTGAATTGTTGATAGTTGAAATTGATGAACTATACATAAACCCAATTCTAATCAGAATTATTGACTCTAGCAAACAATCACCTGAAGTGAATTAGCTATCTGATGAGGCAAAGTCAAGTACATCCACCAGACAAATAATTATTGAATTAATGACGACTTTCACTGTGTTTTGCAGTGCAATCACTAAAAGGTTAATTGGAGTCGGTCTATAAATCAAACCCTTAATGACACTCCAGAAGCATATTGCCACTAACTTCATCAACTTCAAAATCAACATGTTTAATAATGTGGGAAAAACGATTGTTGGAAAACAATATAAAATGTTTTAACCATCCAGGGAAATTCTGCAATCATGTAAGCAATACATTGTACAGGCAGTGCGGTGTTTTGCTGGAGGCAAGACACTAGCTGAAGTAGAGCCCTGCACGGGTCTCAAATCTAGCCGAGACGCACAGGAACTAGCGCGTCAGAATTCTTTACTCAATCCCAGCCTGACTGGAGCCCGTGGTTGTTTTGTTGTTGCTGTATTTCCCCCCCCCATTACACAGCCAGATACTAACTTTGCAGCCATTGAAGTAGTTCAATTTCATTTTGAATGGCAAAGTGGTGATATTTCTTTTCGTATCTTTATTAGCCTTATATAGTTAATTTAGAAATTTTTGAAAAACTGTTAGGTGTTTACATTTTTTAGATGTTTCTTTTAAATTAATTAATGTCTAAAATATAAAAAGGAGGAGCCTAAAACAGGCCTAATGCCCGACCTGCGTGTTAGCTATGATGTGAAAATTATCCTGAAGCTTGGTCCGAGGGTAAATAAGTCAGGGCCCGGGCTGAAATGCAGGGCTCTAAAAGGATATAATGGTGACCCCAATCTAACATGCATGCCTCAAGTAATACATGCTCTGGGGCCACCCACCTTTACTGACGGCCCCAGGAACACCAACCTCCATCATCACGCAAAAGGAACAAAAGGGAACAATCCGTCAGCAGTGTGTCTGTACCTGCTGTGCACTATACAGTGGTTGCTGAAGATTTGTTGTGTTGGTGTGTGTGTGTGTGTGTGTGTGTGTGTGTGTGTGTGTGTGAGAGCGCGAGAGAGAGAGAGTGAGAGAGAGAGAGAGAGAGAGAGAGAGAGAGAGAGAGAGAGAGAGAGAGAGAGAGCAAGTGAAAGAGAGCGTGCGTGAAATAAAAACGGAATTAACGGCAAATTCTTTTCGCCAGAAAATGCAGGTTAAATACTGTAACAGTGCTGTCTTTTTGGGGTTACCTGCTTGGGAAAGAAAGACAAGACAGCTGTGGAGAACTGTATGTTTTGAGACATTACAGACAGTCTTGGAACTCTACAGTTTCTGTGTGTGTTGGGATACATAGGGAGAGGCGGATAAAAGTGTTGTGTGGTTTCCTTGGCAGAGAGAAACACACTTACCCAGCATGCCCGGTGTTCTCTGACTCTGCTCAGCTCTCCAGATTCCCTGTTGCTGCTGAAGGATTCGACACACACGTGCTTTGACTGTGGCCAGAATAGCTCTGCTGACTGTGCTGAGCCGAGCTGCTCACTGCAGCCTGGTCTCCTGTAGTGATCCCATTCACCGGTGCTGGCCAGAGCACACTAACTACACCAAGCCCATACATGTGTGTGTGTGCGTGTGTGCGTGTACGTGTGTGTGTGTGTGTGTGTCTGGAGCTTCTCGGAACCTAGCTGGGCAACATCTGTTGGGGAGTCTACTGTAGCTCCCATGGCCTTCAGAGTAAAAGCCCTGACATATTGATGAGAGGCCCATGATGTAGCCAGCATGAAACCACTAATGGGACCTTTTGAACTCTGTCCTGGCTGAATGGACATTGCTTTTATTCTATTCCTTTCATTTTCTCTCACGTTCACCTTGTCCAGTCATACTGCTTTTGAATGCCTTGTTAGGGTGTTTAACAAAGCTCGCTCTGTTTTAGTAATGTTTGTTATTCTTTCTGGCTAGGGAGTAAAACAGACAAATTATCCCCACAACGACCACACAGGGTAAACACAAGGTCTTAAAGGTTCAGTTATAGAATAAATACTTTACATAATAAAATAGCTATTAAAACCACAGCATATTGACACACAAAAGTGTTGAGTGTTTGTAATGCTGTTCGCTGGGGCCCTGTATGGTAGCCTGAAAAGGGCATCCTGATTTTGCAGAATTAATTTAATTTGTTCAGTTTGTAAATTAATTTTCTGTGTATCCATATTGGGCTGTGCCAATACAGGTAGGCTCAAATCAAATGGTAAGCAGGTGATTTAACCACCTTCAACTAATCAGAACAAACATTTGATTCAAAGTTGTTTCTACCTTTCTGGGTTTCCATACAGTATGCAGTGTAAATGTAATGAAGAGGTGACAATAATGAGACAATAATTCCTTATAAACATGTACATGCATATGTACATATTAAGCATGCATACTATAAGATTAAAATCTAAACTATGTATGTGTTTCAGCAATGGTTACATATTGGCAAAGTGAGAGAAAATATGGCCAATCAAGTTGACAAATACCAAAATAGGAGCTGGATTCAAAGTTCTTCAACTTTAAGGCTATATACTGTATATGTGTGTGTGTGAGTGTATATATATATATATATATATAAGCAGAATGTTGTCCTCCAACTACTGTATCATAAAAGCATAATTATACAGCGTTTGGATCCAAATGAAAGCATGCGTTTGGACAAAACACAAGCACCTACTGTTTGCACATGACCCCCTGTGCCCATGAATTTGAGCTCTGCCTCCCATTGGCCAGAATTAGACACTTTGTATTCTACAGTATGCGGTGGCAGTGACATTTTTTATTAAAAGCCAGCTGCCATAATGTGGTTATACTGTAGCGAGGAACATGATTTGAGCCACTTTGTTCTCCGACACCTAGCATTAGTCACAGGCATGCATTAGTTATGTGCCTACATGCATGGGCTAAGAGTTTATTCAAAAATATCCTTCAGTGGTAGCTAAAATCGAGCACATTTCCATGTTTTGTGATGATTGTTTGCAACTGGAAACTTTAACAGATGCTACAGCAACCTGCAGTGAAATAATGGAAAAAACACGCCACATTACACACTGATTCTGACTGGTGGAGGAACACATGGGTTGGTTTTTCCCAAATTGGTTGAGTAGTGCCACCCATCCATGTAGTACCGAATACGACAAGTATGAAAAGCTCACACACATTTACAGCAACAACCCCTTTCATAAACATATCTACAATGGCTAAAGGAAATATTAAGGTGGACAAAACACAGTATCCCTTTTGATGAATTTCCCCGTCAAAGATTCATCAAGCCATGTGTCCAGATCTCTATGTTACATCTGACCTTAGACTGTTAAATACCTTGTGACACGGGTTCAAAGTAGAAAGATTAAATTGCTATCACAAAGCTCCCTGTGTCCCATGAAATTCAGAACAATACCTTATAATATCGTCGAAGTTGTTCCCTAAGCTATAATGAGGCCCTGCTGTTGGTGGTGTGTGCAAGTGCTGTCCCTTGCTGTAAGCTATTAGCCATTGTAATTACATTTGTAGAGTCGTATGAGATGCATATTCAAGCAGATAGATGGAGTAAGTTATTAGATGCTGCAGTAAGAAATAGGGATCCTTTGATTGTCTCACAGCTGATTCCTGTCTATTGTGTTGGCCAGTACTGAGTGCTTCTTAATTCCAGATGTAATCTTTTTCCATTTGAGTAAATCATAGCCTGAAGATACTTGGCCAGGAGGAGATCATTTTCCCATTTGGAAAAAAAAGGGAGGGAAATTAAATCCCCTAGCTTGAAATGAAAACCCATTTAGAAATGTTTCACTGTCATCTGGCTGAGACCGCAGCCCAAACTGCAATTGTAGTAGTCCCTATGACAATATCAGTCCCTTTATCGTTGAGTTGCAGTGGGGATGAGATAAGAAACTTGGAATGTTGATGTAGAAATGGTCACATGTTCGTCTTTGCTTGGTTTTTTTCAAAAATGGAATTGTTGGGTGCTGGTTTATATGTGAAGGCAAGTCTCTTTGCCTTCACTCTTGAAAGAATCACGGAACAGATTATTTTGGGTACAGGAGTAGATGCCCAGAACAATCCTTTCAGGTAAATGGTACCCTGTTGCAGATTGTACGACCAATAGGCTTGTTCTAGGTTGTGTAAACGTGTCCCAAAGCAGTGCTCAGAAAAGGTGGGTTAATAAATTCCTCATAAGCAGTGGACAGTGAGCTTTGGCTCACTGTCCACTGCTGGAACAGTACAGTTCCACAGCAACCAGAATTCCTCTCAGTCAGAAAAGGGCATCGGACAGACTAAATTTTTAAACCGTTTTAAAGATAATAAACAAATGCCTTTCAAAAGCTATTTTTGATGTGGGGACATTTTTCACAGAGCATAATTTTCTCTTTTCATTTCTTCTTTTTTGTCTTTTTTTTTCAGTGAAAAAAAAATTGAACCACAGTCTGAATGCCTGACCATAATTTGCACTCTCAGGGAGGACGGAAATAACACTGTGATAAAATTGTATTCACAAAACACAACGACAAAGAGCAAAAAAGCCAATTTTTTGGGTAGTTTATAGTACAGAGCTGTGTATTAATAGGTTACTTTTGAGGGCTGAGAAGCCCATAGAGGGCTGAAAAGACGGTCAGCACTGGAGTGAAGGGAGAATGCAGTGGAAGGTGAAGAGCGGGAAACAGGGAAGAGGTACATGCAACGCGGAGGCATAGCTGGCCTCCAGCAGAGAGTGGTGAGCGAGTGGTATGACGCAACAGAATGGATCTTTGAAAAGCTAATCGCTTACCTACCCACCGGGGACAGCTCGCTCTCTCCCTCTCTCCTTCCCCCCCTTCACTTCCCTGTCAACACTGGAATAATGGAGTAGAATGTAAAAGCAGCAGAGGATCAGAGAGACAGAAATGCCATGTGCCTCTGCCATGGGAAAGGCTAGTGTGCCGCCGGGTCATATTTACATTGCAGGCTAACTCCTTGTTGTGTCATGGCGCCCACCCCAGAACACCAAACATGCAAGAGAAATGTTGCTCGGAGGGAAGAGAAAGTGACAAACGCTACAATGCTGGTTTCAATCACGAGGGTAAATCCAGACATGGAATGAGAAGTGTAGCTTGAAGGGAGAGCTGTCGGACAGGAATTTACAGTCCATCTATCCTCTCCCCAGTGACATGGGGAGAAAGGCAATGTAGAATGAGGGAAGTGTAGAACCCGCCATCCAGCAGCGAGATAAACAGTTGGAGGCAGTGGTGGAACCTCACCATTAAGATAAGAGATATCTGGTGTCTCAGGTGAGCCCTGTCGCCATGCCGATGCCGTTGTGTGGATCTCAACCTCTTTATAACAGCAGGTGGCCGGAGCTTATGGGCTCCTGCAGGATTATGCTGGTGGCTCAAGTGTTAATATAAGTAGTCAGTTAGATTACAAGCGAGGGATTAAAAGTGAAAGTTGAAGGAGAGGTTGTGCAAAACCATCACTGCTGGAGTTTTAGATTGTTAGTGGCTCATTTTCTTATTTATTTATTTCTCACAGCAGGCACAAGTGGGGCTTACCAGAGCAGGATCAACTCGACTCATGTTTGTACGACTACATCAAAGAACTATTGGTTTATTTAAAACAGCCATGTCACTAGACAGATACAAGAAAGTCTAGCAATACCCTCTCTGTTCATTCCTTGGCAGCACTCTTTGGTCATTTTTAAATGTAAATGAAGATAAAGACCTCTGACCCAGGACTGCCACGTACAGTAAGAAAGGCAGCGCTCAACAAAACAATGTGTATCTATATGGTGTGCAACAGTATTAATATTTCTTTTAATATTGTTATAATAATGATTCATTTTTGTAATTAGGCCAAAGTCTAATTCGCTTACATTCAGAGCATATGCTGTAAGATCATACAAATATGCTAAGCACATTATATGAATAAAGAATGTCTGAGTCATAGATTCCCGACTGGGAACATCAACATTCAGGATTGCTTTGTTTAGTATTTGAAGGCAGTAATTAGCCCTAATAGAAAAATACAAATTCACATAAATTCAACAACTGGAGTTAGATTAAAAATGTTTGGGACAACATGCTTGTACAGTGACAACACCAGCCTTGTGTCTACTGTCCCCTGACATACAGCCAAATAATTTGTCAACTAATGTACAGTATTTAAACCTACTACTCTGATAAAATCCTAGCAAACATGCTAAAACAAGCTATAAGTTAACAAGATAGATAGCAATATAAGCATCATGTGTGTTTAGAAGCTGTGGAAAATAGCTTATGAAGCGGTGTCTCATTTTGTCACATCTCTGTCACCACAAATGTGTGCTATACCTGAGCCAATGGCCTCACATCTGCTGTCAGTATACATACAGGCTGTAGACTGTATACAGGCTCCACTTCCTGGTACATCATTAGCACCGGGAATCATGGAATTTGGTTCCTTTCCACCAATCAGCACCCTGTCTGTCTGTGTCTATCTGTCTGCATGTCTATCAGTCCTATCTTCTGTCTGTCCTCAACATTCAGAGAAGCCCCTGAGAGAAGTAATCAAAAACAACGACAGCAACATTTAATAATGCAGGAGGAAGTATGGCTTAAATATTTTGCCGACGCTTCAGGGGAATGCTTAAATCCAATCATGGGTCTAACACAGTGAATGTGCAATAAGGTTTTGCGAACAAGACAAAAAGAAGATAAAATATATAATATATGTTGGAGAAAGTTGGTAATGACACACATACACACACACACACGCGTGCGCGCGCACATACATTCAAATTGTGATTATGTGCAGGCCATGTATTTATATGCTTACATGTTTTTTAACATGCTGACCCATTTTAGTTCTGTCAAAGTCTGTGGTGTGTCAATTCTGCTTGACCTATAATGTCATCAGGGCTTTAGGTATGCTTTGCTACAGTAGCAATATTGTCCAGAATACTGCCGACTAGAGAGACACTTCCTTCAGTATACAGTACTGTAGTCTTTAGATGAGTGCATAAACAAGTGCATAGAATAAATATGTGTTGGAGTCTGGTGTATTATGCATTATGATATGAGGCACTCCTTAAATATGTCTGAAAATACCCATTTGGTGTGAAACTGTGTTCAGATTCTGTGTTTGGAGACATAATGAGTGAGCTGTGGATAACCCTTGGCATTCTATGGGGTCTATACAATGGAGGGGTTTACCCTTACTTGACATACAGTACAGAGATCCATTTTTTTCCAGCTTTAAGTTGGTGTAGAATATATATTCCCATTGCATCCTATGGAAGTCAGATGTTTATGTATAGGAATACATAGAGGATGATGCATCCCAATTCTGTCAATTGCACCTCTGCCGCCTGGAACCTCACAGAGCTCTGCACATCTGTTAGCGGCTATGAGAGCCCTTGGATGGGAGAAGGAAGTCTGCGACAGCTTGAAGAGGAACGAAAACAAATGTGTTTATTGGCGTGCGCGGGAGCAAAAGCTGCTGTATGCCAGTCGTTTGGCCTGCTCGTGTGTATGTGCATGTGTGTGTGTGTGCATGTGTGTGCGCATGTGCGCAGGTGGGTGTGTGTGTCTGCGTGCGTGTTTGTGCAGGTGTGGCTCGTATGTGATCCAGTATGTATTGAGAGTGTGAGACCCGTACAGCTCTGGT
>JAODUG010025799.1:0-18011 GCA_027564795.1 Aphredoderus sayanus
ATATATATATATATATATATAATGTAAATCAGAGTTGCTGACTTTCACGGACAATTGGCGTAAGAATCAGTGAGACTGACATAAATTGCCCAAAACAAGTGTATTTTTTTGTGTGAGAGGCATTGTAGTCCATATTAAAAAAGAATTGTGTAGAATTGTGCTTAAATTCAGACAGGAAACAATTTACATCTACAGTAGACTTGGCCATGAAGAACTGGTATGTTCTGTACTGTATATGGTATGTATACCAAGTTCTGTTTTCTATATATATATCATACTAGCAAGTACTAGTTCCATCAAATACTAGATCCTTCAAGTTACATCTACAGTCCCAACAGCACTGTAGAACCCACCTAAAAGGGAATTCTAAAATACCTTTTTTTGTCAAAGGTAGCATAAAGTTTACCTCTGTATAATAAATTCTTTGGCCGGGTCAAACAACTGGCCGTGGACAATCCATTCATCTACAATCTCCAAGTAGGGTCTGACCGTCTCTGTCCACAGCGAAAACAACAAAGCAACCTAGAACGAGGATGGCAGTGATTAGCATGACACAGTATTCCGCCTTACAGCAGGTGTGTCTGTACACGACTGCTCAACATTCACTCACAGCTTGCTCAGACGCCTCCCCGACGCTGTCGTACTCAATGATAGCTTTGTAGAGGGTATTGAGCAGGTGCGAGGCTCGCACAACATTTGGGGTCTCGGAGGGGACTTCGGCGACCCCAGTACAGAAGACTTTGTGCAGCACTCTGATTTGGGCCAAGTGGGGGCTGAGTCGCTCCAGAACAGCAGCCAGGGTGACCGTCTCATCTGGAAATGTGGACACGACAGACTCAAGACAGAGTGATTTGGATTATCAGCCTAATGATAACATATCCCTTGACCAATCAGACCAAGGATAATGTTGAAAAGGTCCCACACCTTGTGAGTGGTAGATAATGTTAGAAACAGGGGTATTTACTGGCCTTGTGTCATAATGATAATAGTTTACAGTGTCAGGAATATTAGGCTAAATATATTTTTAACAGAAATGTTCTGATTGGTCAAGAGACCAATCAGAGCCAGAATGCCACTTGCCTTTGCAGATGATCTCTCTCTCTATTGTAGTCAGCTCCTGTTTGAAGCTGGTGAAGTACTTATAGAGAGCCCAGACAAAAGCCTGATAGGTCCTGAAGGGAGGCTCGGAGCCTTTCCTGGAGGGGTGGGAGCTTCCCAAGCCTGGCGGTCCTGGTTCACAAGTGTATCCCGTCACCTCATCGATGAAGCGCTGCAGCCTGAATACTGCCTGTCCGTACCCGGCTATATGTTCCAGCACAGAGCGCAGGCAGTTCTGCAGCACAGGAGAGCACAGACCAGTCAGACCGTCTAAAGGCTTGGTCACTTGACTAAGAGTTTTGAGTGCAAAATCTTCACTGAAGGGTTTGTAAAGAATGAAAACTGCACTGATGTTTACTATCTTTTGAAAATTTTCTTCTATATAAAAATAGAATAACAACAAAGATTGTATGTACTTAAATGTTTTGTCTATCTATTGATATATTCTGCTTGTGTTATCAAGTATATTAGTGATTAAGCATATTGACTCTGATTTCTATGTAAATGTACCAAAATATAGTGCAAACTGCAGTGGTTCTCAACTCCAGTCAAATTAATGGGTTATTATCAGGCTTCTGCAGATACTGATAATTACCTATCTTTTGCCTGCTTGTTATAGTGAAATGCGCATCTAAACCATGCAGGGCAGTGGGTCCCCAGGACCGGCGATGAGAAACACTGCTATAGTCTACCACATTGAATTTTACTTACACCAGTCAGATGAGTCACCACCACATTATTCCTTACTGACACTTTACCGTCGTGATGCTGAAATATAAAGTGTTTCTTCACCCCAGAGAGAAGCCTGAAATAGAGCCCATAGCTTAGTAACAAGGCATCAAAGTTCAAAATAGTTTCTTTGTCTCAAAGCCCTTTAAGTTGCTAGAGAGCAACCTGATTTAAAGTGGCTACAAAAACTGGTTTTACAATCTGACCCCTAAACAACAGTCTTACCATAATGTCTCCCGTATCACTTGAGTCTCTGTGACAAAGGCCTTTTCTTCTGGCAGGTACAATGGATCAGTGTTATACAAATATTGGTCCCTGTGAAAGGCAAATAAAAGGGGACTTGAACATTAACTGTCTGTCATCATTTGAAATGATTAGTTAAATCGCCCCGTATCTGATTCTTTGGGACTTTACCACTGTCATTTACAAAGTTCACATATTGTATTTTGGCAGATGCTTTTATCCAAAGCAACTTATAATATGAATGTGTCTATAGTAGCTAGTAGTTTACAGTATTATATTAGGACAGTGACCTCTGCAGTCACTAGAGCTAAAAACCCATATTGCAAGTGCCTTGAGTTGCATTTCAAGAGAGCATTGTGTAGCATGTTCCTAAGAAAGATTGATAATTACTTAATACAATGAATATATATTGTATTTTACTTCATATTGACAGGGCTATGCCATGATTTGAAGGGATATTACCAGACATTGAGCAGGTTCGAGTGTAAATGTAGACTGTGCGGGAAACGAGTAGCATGAACCACCCAATATGGCGTCACCACATGCTGCTCGAGCCAGGCCCGGGCATCAGGCTCGCCCACTGCAAGGACCAACACTTCAGCTTATTGGCACATTCAAATGTTAGCATTCCAATAGAAACCTACAGGATAGTGAAATGTGTGCGTAGCATGACATTTGTTGGAAAAAGTGTTTTTTCCACCCGTTATTCACGTTTCAAGACCTTAACCCTCCTGTTGTCCTCCGGGTCAAAGTGACTAGTTCTTTGTGGCAGAGAGAAGGCGCCAATCCTAATCCTACATCTTACACAGACATATGATGTGCACTGCTGGTATAACAAAGTGTGTGTTTGAAGCCCAAGGACAACAGGAGGGTTAAAAGGCACAACAAAAAATAAATACATAAAGTAATAAAGAATTAATGAATGAATCAGACAATCAAAGTGTCAGGTATTTTGTTCCAGACCTGTCCATGTGACCGGAACAGTCTTGTTAGTGTTCTCCTGATCCTCCTGAGGGGTTCTGTCCAGCTGGATCCCAGAATCCTCTCTGCTGATTGGCTGTTGACTGTCCTCTTCCTCGCTCTCTTCCTCAGACCACTCCTAAATAAAGATTTTTAAAAAGAGAAAACACAATATCTATATATATAACAATAGCCTTTTTGAAATGTGTGTTCAATGTTGTCCATTAAATCTTTAATGTTTGTAAAGTAAATATTTAAAAAAAATGTAATTTGTTGTTACGCATTTATTGTAATGATTTACTCACAGGCGTATCTGGGTATGGTCCAATACCTATGTCCTCACCCTCCATCAAATATTTGGCCCAGTTAAAGTTATCTTCTGGTTCTGGAAAAACATAAGAGATATTGTGAGCAGGGTCAAACGTTCAAAGACCATGCAGTGCTAAGATAGATCAATGTGTAGTAGACATACCAGCCTCTTTTAGCCTGGGTCGTTCAGTGAAGTTTGTGTTTGAGGGTGACCCAGATAACAAAAGCAGCAGTGATAGTATGCTATGATGAACATCAGTCTGCGCACAAACAAACGTACTGAACAGTTAATGGCCCAACTGCAAACACTGAAATGCAACCCGTTAAAATTAACGTGGATTATAAAAATTTTAGAATGACTCCATCTTTAAATTATTCTTGTATTTAATTTACAGCTAGGTCTTGTCCTGGACAGTTTTGGTTGGTAGTTAAGAATGACCATAATCACAGAAATGTTCCTGGTAAATTCTTTGTTAGGAGTGGTATAGCATTTAACACATCTTTAATCGATTAGCCTAGATATTTTGCCAGATACGTTTCTTACATTGACTCCATCTGTATTTTGCAATGGTGAGTTTAGGAATTCTTCTGTCAGTCTCATCCAACTTTCTGCCTTTTTGAGCTCAGAGTGAATCATGAGCTTTTCGTATATCCTGGGAAATATAAAACCTAATTATGATGATGGCCTTCATGCAACATACATATACACAAAACCACATGTACGACAGCTTTACATACCCTCTTATGCTTCGATGGACCTTGTGGCTGTCCACATCAAGGAAGCGATGGAACCTAATAATACAACACAGTACCGTAGGTGAGATGCAGTCATTCATTCCAACAACTAAGCGTACTGTATGCTCCCGTTAGGTTTATATAGACCCCATCTGTAATTTTACTAACCTGAAATTTGACCAAGCAAATTTAACAGCACTTTGAAAATTGTCGTCTTCTTCATCTTCAATCTCACTGATACATTTGATCAACTGCTTCGTTTCTTTCTCCGTCTCTCCTTCGAATTTAGTCCAGTGTGCCATGTTTTGTATGGCAATGTCACTTCTATCCGTATGTTGCCAATATATATATATTTAGGTGTGCTATAGGCATGCCGTCAGATGTTTTCAGAAAACTGCATTCATCGTACATTAGGTGTTTTAAATTAAGTAGTATGTATTGTTTATAAGTAGAGTATGAAATGAACTACTAATGCGCAGACCGCGGTTTCCATCAAACGTGAACTTCCTGTGAAAGCAAGTGCGCATGTGTGAAACGGACGCAAACCTAAACAGTGCACGTCACGAGAAAGTTAAAAACAAAACATCAAAAAGCATTCATTCATGACGCCAATATCCAGTGTGTTAATATTATGATTATTCAAATTTAAACAAGTTCAACACACATTCTTTAGAGAACACGAATTCCCATGAACCATTGCGCGAGTACGTTAATTCCTCTCTTTGATTATTTGGCGAATTATCGATTTTTCTATTATAAAGCTAATAAAAATAAAGAATATGTGATAATTATATAGAAAAATAAATGTCCTACATAAACGTTTCGCCCATTAGATAAGTATGCTGATGCCCAATGGGCGTGGCTAATTCACTCTGTCTGTCAGTATAGCTCTTCCCTGTCTCACAAGTTTTCGGCTGTTCTATATCCATACACTGCTCTGCGCGGTGTAAACCTCCAGAGACAGTCGTCTCCTTTGTAAGGGAAATGAAGCGGCGTCTACAGAAGAAATATTTGATAATAATACTGGGCTACTCTTTATCGCTTTTGTTAATCCCATATATATTAGATTACCGCAGTAAACCCGAGCAAGTGAATCATGGACAACAACAGCCCAGATGCCCCGATTTGGAGAACACAATGGCTATGTGGAATACTAACGGCGAAAAATTCAACGTCTCCGGCACGAAGGAATTCACTGCAAACAAGAGCCATCCTCGAATACACATATACCTGCATGCCACCTGGAGGACCGGGTCTTCTTTTTTAGGAGAGTTGTTCAACCAACACCCTGATGTCTTCTATTTGTATGAACCCATGTGGCATATATGGCAATCTCTTTATCCAGGGGACGCGGGAAGTCTCCAGGGCGCTGTGAGAGACATGATGAATGCACTGTATCGTTGTGATTTTTCAATACTTAAGCTTTACGCTGGCTCCCAAAATGTCAGCACGTCATTCATATTTGGTTGGAAGATGAACAAAGTAATATGCTCTGAGCCCTTGTGCGACGCTCACAACAGATACGAAATTGGTTTAGTGAAAGAAGACGTATGTGCAAAGTGCCGAAAAAGAGATATTAAAGATTTGGAGAGAGAGTGCAAAAAGTACCCGGTTATGGTGATCAAAGGCGTACGCGTGTTAGACCTGAGCGTACTCGTACCTCTGATGAAAGACCACGAAATTAATCTGCAAGTAATTCAGCTTTTTAGGGACCCACGAGCTGTTCATAATTCACGACTGAAGTCCAAACAGGCCTTGGTTAAGGAAAGCATACAGGTCCTACGGAGTAAGAAACACAGTGATAAATACAAACGACTTCTGGTGCCAAATAACCGGGTAAATCGAGCAGAGAACTATGTGGCCAGTGCTATGGAGTTGATCTGTGACAACTGGTTAAATGACCTGATGCTGGTCATGAACGCACCCGCGTGGGTTAAGAATAATTATTTTCAGATCCGCTATGAAGACTTGGTCCTGCAACCTATGGAGGAACTTAGACGGGTTTTTCTTTTCTCTAATTTGACAAGCTTCCCTGCTCTGGATACATTTGTGTTGAATATGACACAGGGGCGTGGATATAACTCAGATAAACCATTCCTCATATCATCAAGGGATGCAAAAGAAGCTATATTTGCTTGGAGAGAGCGCCTGAACGTTGAACAAATACATCAAGTGGAGGCCTACTGCAGCGAGGTCATGAGGCAGCTGGGATATCAGAAAAACGGTTTGGCTCAACCATGATAACACCAGGAATAAGGATCAAGGTATAGACATGACATACTTGCATTTCTCAGTCATCATCTTGTATCAGAAATGAGAGGCTACTGCACAGCTGAGAGAACAGGCTACTGTTAATTTCTTGTAGATAATATTTGCTTTACTCATCTTTACAATACAGTATTATATTACTAGTGCTTTTTTAACATCTCACACAAAGAGAAACGTTTTAATAATTTGACATCTGACTTATAAATCACATGCATCTCACATTTGCAATGATTAAAGGTTTGTTGTTGATTGTTGATATTTGAACTAAATCAAAATAAAAACACCCCTCCTTTCAATGCCATAGGGTGTTCCCTCAGAAGCTCTGCCCCATCCAAATTGGACAGGCATTGCCAAAAAGTCTGGGATAGTGTGGCATGGTGTCTACACCACTTTTTTTGTGTTTCTATTTACAGAGCCAGAGCTGCATAGGAACGCAGACTACTCTTTTTCAGTGAAAACACAGAAAGGGCAGCTAGCTGACAGTGAGGAGATGTTCTCTGAATTTGAAAAAAG
This sequence comes from Aphredoderus sayanus, assembly GCA_027564795.1. NCBI lineage: Eukaryota > Metazoa > Chordata > Actinopteri > Percopsiformes > Aphredoderidae > Aphredoderus > Aphredoderus sayanus. Next base: position 6,856 of record JAODUG010025799.1, read on the forward strand.
CTTATGAGCTTACATTTTCCGACTTAATTTTTTTTAAGTTGATACATTGTGTGAACCAGTGTCACTACTTTGAGGATTGATTTCAAACGTGTTTCACAACAATGTTTCGTGTGGTACAGGCAGAAAGTTTTCGATAGCAAATTGCAGTGAAATATTTCATCGGGTGGCTGATCTGGTGTTAATAGAGAGTTCATTGTATTCGCCCTGGCAGAGTTTGGGGCTCCTCTCATGGATAACAGGGGTTGGCAGTGAGTCACTAGGTTTAAGACTACACTGTGAAAAGAGGATCATTGTATATGCTGGTCCATGAAGGGGCAGAGCTCCCTGGGTTACGCCTGTCACCACCAGCCTTCACAAGCAAACCCCTTTTACAGCCAGCCTGCCTGCAAGCCGTCAGCTATCTAGCATTGACTCACAACTAGTACTGTAGCACCGATAGAGACGTGTGAATCTGGTAATAGGAGAGCATGTCAGTGCCCCTGCTCTGCAATGCTGTGGTTAACATAAACATCCTGAATTAAACCTCAGCTAAATTTGTATAACCACTACTAATGTCACTCACTCTCTTGCTCTCTCTTACACTCTCTTTCAGGGGCTAAAGGCAACAGGTGAAATAACAATCTAAGGAGTTGGAATGTGGCCCACTGGGATTTTACAAGCATGCCTCTTGGTCTGTTCTCCATCAATGTGGCCAGGTCGATAAGTGGACTAAACAAAAAGCCAACCACTGGGGGATGTTAATTTTAAAGTAGGAAATGGTTAGCATCTAACAGTGCTGCTACATCACTGCCAGCAGGGTCCTTGATTGAAGAGACTAGAGCCAAAGGTGAACAAGTAGAAAGCGATCAGGTTGGTTTCTGCTGCCCCTATCACTGGCCGTGCCTTCTGTGCTGTATATGAGCACTAATCCCTCCTCAATCCTTTGCAGGCTACGGCCATAATAAGTCTGAGACCGGTCCTGCCTTGGAGGTTGTCACCGGCAATGAGGCTAGCACACAAGTAGCAACAACTGGTTTCATCTATAACACTATGTCCGTCAAGGCTTGACTCTGCAGTATAGTAGCCCCGGGCAGCTGATCTTTAACTGTACTTGGCTCACTAACAATGCTAATTTACAGATTTGAGAAAGATACTTTTTGAGATGAAACTAAAAGAGGAACTATTATTCCACTTGACCCTTCAGGAATTCAGGCAGCTGCAGTGTTCCGCTGTACTGGATTCTCTTATGCATATCCCATTTACATGGCTGTCTTTGTTAGTTGTCACATACTCAATTGATTCAGATGATGAATACAATGTCCAGTTCATCAGAAACAAAGTCTGTCTTCTCTTCTTCTTGTGTGCGCTGGTCAAAGCTTTACTGAAGTGTAAAATGTGAGAAGTATTTATACTGTCAAAGTAGCCATTCACTAAATTATTTATCATACATTACTATCAAATAATGACAATCATCTTAGCGTAAATTGGCTAATTTTATTAAATATGTCATATTTTTTTGTTTTCAAAACCAAAGAATACAATCTCAATGGCATCTCTGTTGAATATAAAGACAACTAGGTGGTTTGTAACTTAAAAGTTGGTTTAATTAACATGTTTCATGCAAAACATTGCAGGAACAACTTGGCATTCAGTTGCAAGTTGAAACAGTAGGTGCACATTACTTACAATTAGCTACATCTTGTTTCTCAAAGACATGGAGCATCTATGGATAGCTAGCAAGACCCACAGACCAAGTGATGACACACAAGTCTGGAGAAAGATTCAAAGTGAAAGGTTATTCTAAATTCTATGTAAGGTCCCACTTCTAAGTGCCAATGGTTAATTAACCATGAAGTGCATCTTGAATAAATATGCTAGCCAGCATTGTCAGTGTACAGATGTAAGCTCTTTAAATTTATTTTTTATGCTTGTTGTTGTGACAACAGTGGCGATATCTCCTTAGCAGATCACACGAGTAGTTTCATTGTTTTTCCACAACCTTCTTCACCACTGTTTACAGTTTCTATATGCTCAATGGGAAGTGGTGTTATGCAAACTAGTTCTAACATATTAAAGGCTTGTAGGAGCATCACAGAAGCAAGCAGTAGCATGGTTTGGCACATATTGTATTCAAATATGATTTACCAAACAATGTCTTAGACAAAATACTGAGTATGTTAAACAGAACAGATACAGGCCAGCTAAATCAAAATGTGAGCACTGTTAAAACAGTTTATCGTCGATTCTGCTTGCAATAGCGTTATTAGCGTAGGATTTATTAGCATAGGATGATACAGATGAAGATGACCCCCACTGTGTAATAATAGATTTAAGATCATGTTCTCAGACTTAAGCCAGAAAGTGTGCATGCTACAGAGCTGCATTTTGCAGTTGATCTCATGCTGTACATACAATAGAGCATCTGCGAAACCTACATACACGTTAACAGGAAATCACCTAAATAAGCCTGTGATTTATTGCCGAGAAGAAAGTGTGCAAGACGAAGATAAGTAACAACATAACTACAGTAGTTATGTTTAAGACAAATTCTGTAGACTGCATACCTTTTACCCTCTCAAGCCTGTGGCAACGCAAGAGTGAAAGTTGCTTGCAGACAGTCAAAAAAGATTGATAACTGTATTCTACATACAGTAGTGCAGGCTCAGAAAAAAGGTTTAATTTTTTTAAATTGAAAAATAAAACCCTGATATTTCATTTCACAAAAATAGTGCTCAGAGGATATCCCTACGGGTACTTGGCCTGTGAGAGGTTGTGGGGGATTAATAACTGCTGCAGCATTAATAATTGAATCTATCTATGGAGGTGCGGTAACCTGTGGTGTGATTTAATTAATCTGTAGAAAAAGAGTTGGACTGTTGTTGAAAGTGTTATAAGAATAGCCTCTTGCAGTAGGTCTTAGTAGTAGGGCAAACAAGGAAACTGTACATACAGTAGTAGATGATATGAAACAAAGGCCCAGCTGAATAACACTGATGGTAACCTTCATTTAATATTTTCTGGGAAGAAAACATGTTTTGAATGCAATTCTCTACACTACACAATACCTTGAAACAAGGATTTTTCTACTGGCATGGCATGATTGTCTAATGGTTATTCAAAATATGTCTAAATGCCACACTAAACCATAAAATGAGGGATTGCATTTTCAATATCTTCAATACATTACTTGCATAGTGGAGACCCCAAATCATTACTTAGCACAACATCACAACAAAATCTGCATGTGATGGAAAGACATTTTAGGCCAAGGGTAGGTATACATATCTTTAGGTTATTGGTTTACAAACTAAGTTTGAGCGAGTCATGGTGATACTGTGGGCAGTAGGCACCATTTTACATTGATATATCTAATTGTAATATAATATTCCTTTTCAACAACTTTATAATTTAGTTAAAGGTAATGCAAGGGTTTTTAGAAACATCCTTATTTCAAATCATAAAATACTGCATTCTTTGCCATGTACATGGTTCCAAATCACCACAGTGATCTTTAAGCTTGCAATGTAGTAGTGCATTCCCCCAGTAGCAATCCTAGATGTACAACATGATATATCTTTAAAGTACAATTTGCATTACATAAATTCATTTTAGCGTGGCGGTAGCTCACGCAATCAACGTTCATATTTCTGTTGTAAAAGAAATTGTATGCCCAGTCACAAAACACAAAGACAAATAACAAAGACCATACACTCAGTTGCTATTCTTCAGCTTCGAGCTGAAAGCCGCTTCTAAGAAGCTATTTGACTCGAGATGAGACACAAAGAGCAGCATTGTTATCTACATGACTGTGCACTTCACCCATGGAGATCCACGCTACACATATTGTGATTATCAGAGGGTTCTGCATTCTCCACACTCCTCCAGTGAGATTTCCCCTTACGGTGAACAATGTGGTAAGGGGCCTCACCACAATACTTCTGTGTGCATGTACTGTATGAACTGAGCAGCTCTTTTACTGTAACCAACGCCAAAACACATGTAAAGTACAAGTTAGAAGGGGAATTCATTCTATACACAATATGTGTCGAGACTGTGGTTTCTTCATGGGGTACGGTCGCTAGGCTCGACCATTTCCCCTTAAAATAACAAGCAATGAGGCCACACATTCTCAGTGGTGATGGGCGTGCTGTGAAGAGAGACTGATAACATGTTGGCAATGTACTAAACGGCTGGTGTACTACATTACTATATAGCACTGAAACCTAACAGAATATGAACATGTTCAAGAGATTGGTACAATATCCCAGAGATCCTGCATAAGGGGTTTCCTTCTCCACAAATGCAGGAGAGGGACAGGGATCAGTAAGACTGTATCACAGTATAACAGCGTGCGTTGAGTTTTCCTCCTCTGAGCAGGAATTGGGGGTAGGGGACCTAGGCTGCCCATCTTTGACCAATGACAATGAAATGCTCCTTGAAACGTCTCTCCGGGTGCCTGAAGCTCAGAGTCAGTCTAAACCCTCTCCATATCCACCGCCCCCCTCTGTCCGTTATTCCCATCTCCCTGTCGTCCGGGGGAGGGGGCTCTCTGCCCGCAGGCGTGAGCTTGAGGTGGGTTTGGGGGTCAGCCAGGCGAGGGGGAGGAGGGGGTGTCAGATATGGTCCTCGATGGGGAAGACGAGGCGCGTTCCCCGGCTCAGCAGCTCGTGCTCGCGGGAGTCGAGCTCGCGCTCCAGCGCCTCCTCGGAGGTGCTACCGCTCCGCCTGCCGTTGGCGCTCCAGCCGGGGCCCCCGGCGGCGTCCGCTCCGGCCCCGTTGGCCGTGATGGCCGTGTCGCCGTAGGTGACCGACAGGTCGCCGTCGCTGAGGATGAAATCCGAGTCGGGGTCGTGCAGCTGCTCGTGGTTCTGCGGGCACATGGGACAGGGGAGGAGGGGGGGTGGCATCACACGTGCCGGCCCACACTACTCCCACTGTATGTGTGTGTGTGTGTGTGTGTGTAGATATAGACACACACACTGTTTACAACACACGGGTTCATAAGGGACACTGTGGATTTATGTATTTACAGAAATACAGCAGTAGGTAGGGACCCCCATTCATTTCCGTGTCATTGCCATGTGACTTAGTTGCAGTTAAAAGGTACACTCCTCAATTACATCACAGCAGCTGCACAATCCTAGGTTCCTGCCCCAGCATTATTGTGAGTGTCGATCAAAGTGTAGGGGGAGGAGTACAGAAGCGAAGGGGACAGTTTCAAACCAAAACACAGTTGTTTTGGTAACATTGGTTTCAAGCACAATGGTTAATCGGGACAGAAATGGATGCATTCTGCTTTACAAAAACATAGGTTATGCATCATTAGCTTTATGTCACACCTAGCATGAGTCTAGTGCTAGTTGAGTGGACAGAATTGTGAATGGACAATAAATGGTTGTTATAAATAGAGCATTAGTCTGCCGAGGTCTAAGTGAATTTGGCTAGCCAGGAATCGATAAACAGCGCTTGTCCCCAGGGAAGACAGAGCACATGGCTCAAAAGGCATTAGTCTGATGAACAGATGAAACTAAATAATTGTAATTACATAACACCCTGCTCCAACATTTATCTCAAATGGGGTGTGGGGTGGGCCAAATTATAATACAAAAAACATCTGGAATTAAAACATGCCTTTTTGGTAAAAACTGTTGGAGAGACTAATTTAAAGGCTACCAGACAATGGTTATTTTCAACATAACCACTATTTTTTATATATTTAAGCTCAACTTTGCTCTATTTAAACATAATAGTACATTACCATTTTGTAACAAATGGAATGACATTAGCCTATATTGAAAATTAGATTTAAAAATGGAGTTCCCTTCAATTCCATAGGCTGCACCCTTAGAAGCTTTGCCCCACACATTGGAAATGCATTGCCAAGGCTAGGATAGTGTAGTGTGGTGCAGTCTGCATCACTTTATGTTCCCATTCACAGAGTTGATATTTTCGGTATGCACACAGAATAGGCAGCTGGCAACTGTGAGTAGATATTCACAGAATTTGACCAAAAAAGTACATTATCCACCTTTAGCATCCAATATGTACAGTATATAATGGAACTATCCTGACTCCATATAGTGTAAAAATATTAAACAATTCTCATACAAAAAAACGAAAATGGGAATTGTGACCATCATCCCATCCGTTCTTGTTTTCTGTGTTTACAATATTGGGACACAATGTCTTACATGACAGTGATCATCGCCATTGATGTGCCAGTGAATGGGCCTTTTGTACTCACCCTAAAGCGTATTCCTTCAGTTTTTGGCTCACACTACATTTGAGATAGGTTGACATCTAAAATATTACTATGGCTGCCATACCGCTTTCAAGTAATTAAAGAAAAGCTTTTATTTGTAGCTTTTATGTTAGCATTCATATTCACTGCCTGGTACGATTCATTTTTATAAATGAGTACTGAACGTGATAGTTGTTAAAAGCCTGTTTGTTTTCGAAAAACAAATGTCTTCGGTGTATTTATTGTCAATATACTGTATAGTGTTCATGCATCAGAATTAGCGTGCCACAGCTCATACTGTACCTCATAGGCCTGAGGGCTGGTCAGACAGCTTGCCAGTGGTCCACAGCAGCTGGGCAGAGTGGTGGTGAGTGGTGGTCCACTGTGTGTCAGGAAGGGCTTCATATAACTTGCCAGTTATTAAGGACACAAAACCGTAAAGTTTGAAGAAATGTACCCACATACAATGCAATGTAAACATTATATTACAACCTTTTGAATTAATTTCCATAATTGGGTTTAAAAAGAACTGAAATAGAATATATTTTTAACTGAATGACAATGACTGTAAGTGGTTCTACAGTCCCTAAGATGTACTATTTTAGAATGTAAACAGTAAAGAGTTCAGATTAAATACAGCTGGGGTAGTGTGCCCTCCCTATTCTAACCACCTGGTCATGTGGTTGTGGACTGGGAAAGCCTTCCTTAGGTTACTTGCTAATTCAGGGATAAGAGCCATCTTCTTTTCGTAAGAGCAAGTACAGTATTATGATAAATCCAAAACATGAGCAGAATGGATTAACGCAATGTAACATAGCGTGCATAAAATCTCAGGTATGTAGGGTTCGTAGTCCCATGCTTAGAGACAAAGAGCGTCACACTAGCAGCCAAGTGAGTCTATGCTATATACAAGTTGACTACCCTCCAAGGAGTGGACATTCATGTTATCAACCCAGCACACTATGGCTGCAGACACATGTCACCATGGTGAAAGTCTACACAGGCCCCCACACCTGCCCCCTCAAAGGACACAATCAGTCACCTGAGGAGACAACTACTGAGCTGTTGAAAAAGACAAAGTGGGAAGATATCTGCCAAATGCATTAGCTTGAGTCTGAATTTTGGATTTTTCACAGTCCTTCCCCAAACCCAGAGCAAAACAATAACACCTAAAACTATCCTATATAGAAAGCTTTAAAGAAAGAACAAAAAAAAACTGGAAGGAGACAGTATCAGATGTATTATTTGGTATTACAAAAGGCTGGAGTCAAAAAGGATACTTGTGATCAAAAGTGTACCAAAGTCTGAAGAGCCAAGCACTCTCCTGTTTGGTTTTACTTTGTCCCTCCGCATGGGCCACATCCTAGAGAAACATGGAGATGTTAGCATCATCTTTCTAACCACACGCACATGCCACAGACTGTTTTACAATGTTTACTGTGCAAAATTATCTAAAAAGGTAAAGAAAGTGATGCTGGAGAAAGATTGTTGATATTTGAACTCATCAAAACAAAAACACCTCTCCATTTATAAAGGGAGAAGTCCCCTTTTTATTTGGGACCATGATGCTCCTTCAGAAGCTCCTCCCCCCAAATTGGGCACACACTGGATAGTGTGTGCCCAATTAGTCTTTCTTTGTGTTCCCATTTACAGAGGGCTAGGGCTGTATAAAAACACCAGATATTGAATTTGACAAAAAGTGTATTTGCTAATTGTATCTTACATTGAAATTGAAAGCTAATATTAGCTTACACACCTTAATAATAACAAAATAATAATATACACAATAGGTAAATATAACAGGTTGTAGAAGATGTGTGGTAAATGAAACTGTAAATACTGAAGCCAATAGGTCAATTGTCCCAATAACAAGATAGCACATTGGGTAATGTCAATTTAGATTCTTTTAAAAGGGGTGAGTATAGAGGTTTGTAGAGGTTTTCCTCTACAGTCTGTTTCAGTTGATTCACTTGAAACAGACCTGGTTGTGACTGTCTTCTAGTAAAGCTGCATTCCATTTCCAGGTACAGAAACAACATGTACAGATTAAAACTACTGATACATGAACAATCACTTACGCCATGTAGAACCTGAAAGTTGTCTACAGAGGGCTGTGGATCTTGATCTGGGTCCACCCCAACCCTGGAAATTAAATTGTCAAGTGTTTATACCTATACAGGCTTTTATTTATTTTATATATTACATTTTAAATGTATTTATTAACATCAAGTAATATATTTCCTAGAAAGCACATTCAGACACACCCTTCAAATGAAACATGAGATTCCAATTGCGGTTCAGCACAGTGAACAGCACTTTGAATAGTTGCTTGTCTCAAAAAGGCACTTCCTTGGGAAAGCTCTTAATGTCAACAAAGAGTAAACAAAGCATAAGTCCAGTTTCCACCCCATACTGTAGCACCTGAACGAAAAAAAAGTAGCCAGAAGCCTTTCCTGCCATTACAAAACTGGAGCCACTGAGGTGCTACTCAAGGTCTACATTTACACTATATTTACACTTATCTGCTTCACAGGGCAGGACGAATTGTGAAAATCCCCAGTATAAACTACATATCCAATTATTCTGCTGAAAAAGGTTTCAAATATAAAACATTTTGGTACAACTGTAGCTTTTAGACAATATCCTCTAAATCCTAAAAAGCATCCATTTATGTGAGGGAGGTTTCGAATTAGCAAGAGGATAAAAATAGCTTTCAAAACCTATCACTACCTAACTGTCTGTCCTGTTTTTCAGGTTAGTTCACACAACAGTGCTTTGCACAAAATCTGGAGGCCAGTTCATTGAAGAAAAAAAGAGAAAACAAATAGGGGAAATAAAATGCCCTGACTGTCTCACCAATTCTCCATGTGGGCCCTTCAGCCACATATCTGTTTAAATTAGCACTTGATTTCTACGCTATGGTAACTTAAGTTATACAGGATTTTCAACTGGCTTAGACCTTTGGGTGGATCAAGATAATGTTACATACTAGATGAAGATCTACAGTGTATACACAGGTACAATTTCTATCACACTTACAATCTGCCCTTCCTCCTAAAGAATTTACAGTAGGTCCCCTGCTTTAAAAACTTAATTTGATGTTGATAAATTTAAATACAAAAACTAGCCCAATAGTTATTTGTCAGAGCAAAATCCATTGTATTATAAAAATGTTTATAACTATACATGATCATTTAAAGTACTAGTCTGTCAGTCATTCTGTCATTCCATTGTTCTTAAAGATGCAACACCACAAACATCAAGCAAGTATTGTGGCACCCTGAAAAACCACAAACTTCCCATAACCTTGCACTGGCAGCACAACAAAGCAGCTGATGTACTGTGACACGGTTTTTGCAATACTGTACAGAAATTATATGACTTTAGACTTTATCACAAAATTTGTGTACAAAACAAAATGAAGTCCTTGGCACACTGTGTTCTTGATTAAAAAGATTAAAAACAAGCTACGATCAACAGCTCACAAAATCATAACATTACAAAAAACATCTAATGTCCTGTACAAATATGGATGTCATGTGTAAAAAATGGAAGTCATGTTACATTTTGTGGAAGTTGATGAAAAGCTATATTTATTTCCCTTCCTGAAAACTGAAATGTCATCTTATCTAGCCTACTGCATGAAAAATATGAAGAAAGGCCTTCTCAACACAAGATATGGACTCCTCAGATGTAATTCAACAATAAGAAACAGATAAGGATTGGTAATATAACCAGACAAAGTTCATATGCAAACAACACTGTTCCTTTCACGTATTGTAGTACACTAGACATTTAGGGCAGCCAACTGGAGAATTATAAAACAGAATTAGGAATGACAAAACTCAGCAATTTTTGCTAAAAAAGCACTGAGGTGATAGGAACACTATCATCAGATGCTCAAACATAAAAAAAATGGAAGGATGTTCATAGTAGTGGAAATGTATATGCGCATGCTATACATTTTATTTAACTAATGTACTGTATAAAGTGAACTGTCAAGTATCTCACATGCAACCTACTTGTACTTCAGTAACCTAGTCATGCTAAATAAACATAAAGCTCAATAGCACTTGTGCCAAAGGTTAAGCAGCTCTTCTCAATTCATTGGAGTACAAACACCGGAGATGTACTTCACTGCTCTTTGTCAACACTGTCAAGAGTCTGACATGGTGCAGGCCCAGTGGCCTGGGGGCCACTAGACACAGCCAAGATCAAAAGGCATCAGGAGTTGTTTCTGAAACCACACTCCTTCCTACCAGGTCCAAATCCCATCACCCTACACATGCAGGCATGTTACGGCTTAAAACGGTCAAATACATTTCTCATTCTGTACATGCCAGTTATTTTATGACCAAGCACAGATTTGCTTCTCTACTCTCTCTAATAACTTAATATCCTCTGGGGATAGAATTGCCCCTCACGGCGACATAGATATGTAAATTAATGCTCACGAACAGCGGGCATCATTGAAATCCTTGATGGGAATGGCTGGCAGCTGACTGCCATGCCCTACATGTCCTGGTTACCATGGCAACGGGTTGATGGGGAGATTTCGCAACCCTTTTTAAACCAACCCACAAAACACATTAGCTCCTGCTCAGTTGGAGGCAACATTACTCATATTAAATAGAGCCCTTTGGCTCAGGCATCTGCCGTCCTACACATTATAAGCGCATAAGCCACTTCATCTTGATAAACAGCTCAGGATATAGCCCCGTCAGACAAAAACTGGGGGAAGCTGGACAACCAATAGATAACATACCCATTTTAGCAAAACTCTAGAGAGTTCTGCTGTTGTCCCCACCAAAGACACAGTTCATGCCATCAAGCCTATCTATACAGTTAATTCACAATTCAATTTGAGTTTAGAATGTATTATTATTTTTATCATCATTATTATTATTATTTATTACAAGGAGAGTAAGCTTTATGT
>JAODUG010025810.1:0-12500 GCA_027564795.1 Aphredoderus sayanus
GTGTGTGTGCGTGTGCGTGTGTGCGCGTGTGTGTGTGTGTGTGTGTGCGTGTGCGTGTGTGTGCGTGTGTGTGTGTGCGTGTGTGTGTGCGTGTGTGTGTGTGTGTGTGTGTGTACTTGCAGGTGCTCCAGCCTTTCATGCGTGTGCACCCAAGCCACTGCTGTCTGGCTGTACCATGTAAAAAGGCCCGTGCTCTCTTTCTGCGCCCATAGCCCGGAGTGGTGGCGCTCAAATTAGTGGCCTGCAATCTCCAAGGAGCCCCCCATCCAGCCGCTCTCCTCCCACAATGCAGTGGGAGAGAAAGTAGTCGTGCTCATAGCAGGACGCCTGCTGGCTTTCATGCAGAGCTGACTGGCTCTCCGGAGAGCAGGGCCGGGGTGGGGGACAGGGGGCGTGGGAGGTTAGCGACGGCAGTGCGGTGACTTTAGATGGACGCTTCAAAAGATGTGCCCTCTCTCTCTGAGCAGGGGGATTCAGCGCTGGGGGAAGAGTTGCTTTCTTTTTTCTAATTTCTCATTCACTTTCACATCTCCCTCCTTCTCTGTCTCCCAATCTATGTTTCATATCTGTCCCTGTGCTTTCTTTCTTGCTTTCTCCGTCTGTCTCTGTGATTGTCATGGAGACAGGGTGTGTGGTAGGAGCAGTGATAGTGTGTATGCTGTTAAAGAAGAAAGATAAACATGGTGGTTTGTTACACGGTGTCTACGGGCGGTGTCTCTTTTCTCTAACGATAAGCTGTTGCTATGTCTCATGCTGTTTAGACTCCACGCAATCTGAATAAGGTTCTTTATTTTTTCACTACATGATGATGTGTTATTGTACATTTCTTATTTGTGTTTCCTGGTTCAAGGTTCACCCATTCCCACGTATACTGTACCCACATGAGAGCTGTTGGAAATGTCTACCGCTTTAGAAGACTATTTCTATTAATGTTGCCCTCCTTTCTCTATCCAGGGGTGGTATTCCACTATCGGGCGCCTCATGACCGCTATGCCTTGTCCTTCCCTGATGCCCAGAGAGTGTGTGTGGAGAACTCAGCTGTCATCGCCACACCAGGCCACCTCCAGGCTACCTTCGCCGATGGCTACGACAACTGTGATGCCGGCTGGCTTTCTGACCAGACTGTGAGGTATGGCTTTTATAATGGAGGTGCATACAGAGCAGAAGAGGAGCTCAAAAGCCAAATTATGGGATTCAGAAAGAATTAAGACTCGTTTCTTTTGTCATTTAGGGCCTCCTGTCTTATTTTTGTCCCATCTGCACTCCTAAAGCTCATTTATTGATAGTGGTATTGTCAGTCAATTGATATGCACCGCGTACAAGCGTGAAAACCTACAGAACAAATCTGATACCCGTGTACAGACTTAAACGTTCATCTAACAGTCTACACTTAATGATGTGTAGGAGATGTGTTTTGCCTTTCTGGGGTAAATACAGGATATTTTAATATTGAATATAAAAACAGCTGAAGCATGATTATTTATCATTTTATAGTCATTATAACCAACATGCTCTTGGGTACTAATGATATGCTATAGCTGCCCCAAGTAAGAGAGGTTTGCTGATTTAAAAGTGAAATGAATGAAAAACATGCTATTTCCCTTTGATCTTAAGCTTCCAATCTGCACCTAATAGTCCTAATTGGATCTAATGGTTTGCTTGCATGTTGGCCAGACAGCCAACAACCCCAGACCCCATGCACTTCAGTCTCTCTGCCTCTGAATAGTGGTTGCCATACTTACACATCCCTCCCAAACTACTGCGGCAGGGCAAATGTAACATTTTCTCGCAGTTCCTCACAACCTTCCCCGGGCGCAGTTCCTTCCCTTCTGTCTGTGGTTCCTTCCTTCCTTACCTTCCTGGTGTTCTCACTGGAGACCTAATTGGTCCAGAGTTGAGAGGGTCTGCCTGCACATCAGCCGCGAGGAAGATGTCCAATTAATAGTTTTGGGAAGAAGCAGATACAGCTCCGTCATCATCATCATTATCATCATTACAGTATAAAGGGAGAGAAACAAGTAGAGACACACACAAGGGGACTTATTCTGCTGGCATATTCAAACTGAAATATGAAAGAGACTGGATGTGTGTCAAGGTAAGGTTTGTGTGATACTGTACTACATGTATGTTTGTTCAGTGGTGTATGTATATGTTTGTGTGCGCGCGTGTGTGTGCGTGCGTGTGTGTGAGAGCCTGACCTAATCTTTTAATCAGCCTCCTCATCTGTGCCCCGGTGTAGCTGGAATCAATGCACTTGTGCAATAATTGCACAGTTGGAGCCAGAATATAGATCGTTTTTCTCCCAGACCCTACAGGCATGCAAAGCCACTGAAGGATGCTGTGCGTCCGTATAGCCTCTCCTTGACTTTACTTCCCCGCTGTTCACTCTCATCTTTTCCTTTGTTATTATTTCTCTTTTTATTCCAATATCTTTCTTTCTCTTGGGCTTGTGTTGATTTGAATTGGTGTTTTTACATAGAAAGGACAAGGCCGTTTATTGTTGCTTGCAAAGGCTTCATTAAAACTGCAACCTCTCATTAAAGTGAAATTCTTTTGTTAAGAAATCATTATTTCATTTGTGTTATCACTCTAAAGACTGGAACTTTTACTTTGCAAGATTTCTTCAGCATGCTAGAGAAAACATAACCTTGCTCACACCAGACACCCACTGGAAGAGAATTGAATGCTACCAATGAGACTAGAGTGAAAGTGTAGCCATTTTTGTTGAAATTTCATATTTGCCTCCAGAAATGTTTTTAATTGATTGATGATAGTAAGTACAAAGTACCAGATTGCAGCTTTAAGGCTTTGTTAAAACTGTCAAATTCCTCTTAATTCTCCATATAAAAAAATCCATATACAGTATTCTTACTTGGATTTTTCTTTTATACATTCACCCATCATCCTCTTTCTCAATCACTCACTCACAACCATTCTTCTGTTATTCCACTTCTCTCACCACAGGTATCCCATCCAGTCTCCTCGACCTGGTTGCTATGGCGACCGCGAGGACTCGCCAGGAGTGCGTAACTACGGCAATAGGTCCCCCGATGAGCTGTTTGATGTCTACTGCTTCGCTAAGCAGCTGCAAGGTGGGAGCTGGGAGCTGCTAGCATCAGTTAGGGTTTAGTCATGCATGGGGCCACTAAGCTCTGGGCGTGCCCTACTGGAACACTGTGGTCAGTGCTTAATTCTCTGTTAGACGGGAAAAGGAACAGAGGGATTGCAGGAGAAGGCTGCTGAGGGGAAAGAAAGAGATGGGTTCAATTCTAAGTGAACTTGTGGGGAAAAGAGCCAAATGTGAGCCTTTTCCTGTTAAAACACCCTGCAGGCAGTATGATTAAAGCACCAAGGGGGTCAAGTGTGTGATCTTAAACTGTCAGTTGCATAAGCATCAGGTTGGCTTACAGTACATCTGTACTGACCCGAGACCAGATATTAAATATAATTGTGCATAACTGGAGATAGTCTGAGTATAAACCTGTAAAAGGTTAGTTCATGTTATCAAGCTAAAGTAGTCTTATAGTATTATAGTATAATTTTGTGAAATAAATATTAATTAATAGATATTTAGTTTTCAATCAAAACTCATTTCATAAACTGATACACTGAACAACCTGCATATTCTTAAATTGTGTAAACTCAGCTGTTCACATGTTCAAATACAATGGTTATATGCAGCTTACTGTATGTTAAAGAACCCTCTAGAATATTCCACTCATCATCAGTCTTCACTCACACCCCTGCTCGCATAATCGCACTGCACTTCATACTTTCCTTTTCTTCCACTTCTTTTCCCATTGCTATCCACCGCCCTTCACCTCCCTATCTGCCTGTTCATCAATATATCAGCCATTTCATAACCCTCGATAAATCACCCGGGATCTCATATTGCCACCCACCAAGTTGTCTATCTAGTCACTTCATTCTCACTGCCCTTACAGTATGTTGGTCTCATATCTGCCATCACTCAATGTCTTGCTAGCTGCTTATCTCTTAATATCATTTCATTTCTAGAATGGCCCTTATAGTGTTTTTTTGTTTATTGTTTGTGCTCCTCAGCCATGTTATCTCAATATTGTGTTCTCAGCCGATGACCTCCATCTTCATTCCTCTAATTGTTTTTGCTCGGTTTTTTTCATTAGGTTTTGTGTTCATGAAAGGGTTCATCTAAAGTCACGGTCAATAATCTACATTTTATTTTCAGCTTTGTGTAATCAATTTTTATGAAGAATATAACTGCAGCTCTTTAAAGTGAAACTAATATCTTAAACAACCTCTAATTGCTATTGAAAGTGTGTATGAATAAAGGCTAAATGGCAATACACACATGGCACACAACTCAATCCACCATTGTGCGCAACTCAAACTAAGTAACAACAACATTAGTTTGAAAGCAAATCATTTACATTGGATTTAAAATAGCATAACATGGCAACTGACACTTGCTAAGGAAAAGCAACATTGGATACAATAGCATTAAAGATAGGAGTCAGACATCTTGCTCAAGGCACAAAGGTAAGCTCACGCCGGTAAATCAAAGCCAGAAAGTATTAACTAAGAGTTCCTACCCGGACCAGTGGGGTGTATCCTTCCCCCAACGCCTCTCGGCCTTGCTCCGCAACACACCGGGCTAAGCTCCTCTCCTCTCCCTCCGGCTGCTCCCTGTCCAGGTGACGTGTTCCACTCCTCAGTGCCGGCCAAGCTGAGCCTGGCCACAGCCTCCACCCACTGCCACTCTCTGGGAGCCCAGCTGGCCACCGTCGGCCAGCTCTTCCTGGCTTGGCAGGCTGGCCTGGACCAGTGCGACCCCGGCTGGCTGGCGGACGGTAGCGTCCGCTACCCCATCAACGTCCCGCGGAGGAACTGCGGCGGGGACGAGCCGGGCGTCCGGACTGTCTACAACAACCCTAACCGCACCGGCTTCCCTGACACCATGGCCTTGTTCGATGCCTACTGCTACCAAGGTACTGTGTAGCGTGAGCACCGGCGGGGCAGTTGCGCGAGTCGCCATGGTAACCGGGGGAGAAGCAGTTTATGGACGTGGTTTTCACTCCGGGTTTTAATTAGCTCTGGGGATGTTTGTGTCACGCGTGAATTAACAGCGACATAACTGTGACATTTCTGTCAAACGTGCATACGTGGAGTCGTGGATTGGAGGGGTTGTATATTGATGCCTTGCTGAGAGAGTAACAGGGAGACACTCTATCAGTCAGTTACACAGTTACACATTCAGTTTCTATAGGTTACATTAATAATTAGGCGAATGAGGCACTTTTATTTTCTAATGTCAAGATAGAAAATGATCACAAACGTCCGTGTGAGTTAATCACTGTGTATAAACAACAGCATGAGAGCATCAGCATTTCCCTTTAAAAAAAAGCTGATGATAGATGATTCCCATAAATGTTTTGAGCAAATAAATGAATATTTAAAACCAGCAAAGGCTTTGAGGGGGCAGGGCTGGTTAAAAATGGAAATGTTTGTTGTTGATGTTATGGATTAGATGCCATGTTGAAGTAAATAATATTGCTTGTAGAAATCATTAGTTGTATATGAATGCAATATTATGTAGAGTTATTCAGTCATCATAGCCTTTGTAAAATGTCTTCAAAGAAGCATCAGTTGTTTAATTATATAGCACAGTAATCTACTGCATGCTCTAAATGTAATCCCACGCCTGTGAAAATATCAGCCCTGCTTGCTGCTGCTGCTGTGCTGGCAGCAGAACAATGAAGTGTGATCCAAGCAGGTCAAGTGAGCAGAGCAGTGTGCTCTTACTAAAATAGGACTGTTCTGTGTTGCAGCGCACCAGCCTGCAGGGGTCCAGGCTTCGGAGGCGAGGGCTATGTTCCACACCTTGTACCCAGTGGCAGAGGGCACCACCTCGGCCGCTGATGGCCGGCTCAACAGCTCCCGCCCTGAGACGTCCACCACCTGGGCCGGCCAGGTGGACTTGGACCACGCGCAGGTCGGCGCCGTGGCCGGCAACAGTAGTACCTCCTCTGAGATGTCCGAGGAACATGTAGTCATGCACCTGGGCCCGGCTGGGGGCTCCCCAGGCTGGGCGGAGGGCCAGGACGGGCTGCTGCAAACAAGCCAAGCCGGGCAGGAGGACTCTGGGAGCCCACAGGAAAGCAGCACCTTGTCCACCCTGGCACGCCTGGAGAGTCACGGCGGCTCGGCCAAAGAAGAAGAAGCAGAAGACGATGAAGGTGGAGAAGACGGCAGCCATTTTGGATCCTCTGATTCTCCGCCGTTGGCGCCTGCGTCCTCCTCCACCCCCCAGTCTCAGACCAGCAACGGTGTGCTGTCGGAGTTTGTCAACACTCTGATGAAGCCCTTTGTGTACTGGAACGCAGGCGAGGAAAAGGAAGAGAGTGGCCCTCCTGCCACAGCCACAGACGCCACAGCGCCTGAGGAAAGAGCGGGTGAGAGCTGGGCAGCGGGTGGCGCACCCAGGGGAAGCCCTGTTGTACCAAAGGCCGCGGGCGACAAAGGCAGCTTTGACAACGCCATCGCGGAACACCGCGGTAGCACCGCTTCATTTAAACCTGCCGCCAGTGCACTGGACCAGGAGCTGTCTGAACAGGAGAAGGAAGTGATGCCAGTGGTTCCATTGGTGCATGCAGTGCATGAACCAGAGCATGTTGACACCAGCCCTCTGCCTGAACAAGAAGGAGAAGAACAAGAAGAACCACCCTCCTCTACTAACGGTATGATATTTCCTCAGTGTGTATTGGACTTATATTTGTATTTTATGTACCATGCCTCGAGACCTCAAAGTTAACAAATACAAATAAATGATTAATTGTTTAATATCGTCAAATCCCAATGCGGGAAGTAACACAACAACAATTTTGAATATCTGTCTTTGTTATAATGACTGAAGGTGTGTTTTGGCTGCAGGTGCAAATATACACTCTTATTTGAGATGCTGAGAGGTACAAAATAACAGACTGAGGGAGAGATAAACACTGCAAAGAATCACTGCTAATAAGGGCGTTTCAGTCTTGGGGAGGCGGGCTTGTTTGCTGATGTATATCAGGTAATGTCAATACGAAGCGCAGGTTCTCCACAGAATGGTTCCTTCTGGTTTGTAAAGGATGATCTGAGGTTGGAGATGTCTTGGGACTGGAAGAGCAGCTGTAGGAATCCCTTGGGATGTCCTTACCAGGTCCGGCTGATAAAGGCAGGCGGTTAGCGCTCACACCTAACAATAGCAGCTCAGTGGCCAATAACAGAAGTGTCCTTAACAGCCTATTAAGAAGTGTTATTCTTACCTTTCTTGTACTGTACATCTGCTCATTATTGTGTGTGTGCGTGTGTGTGCGCGTGTGTGTGCGGCCACTGTTTTGAAACTCTGAAAGCAGAAACACGCCCTCATTTGCAGCCTATATATACAGTAACTGTGGCTAATCTGTGGCATTGTTAGCACGCTGTGCTGCTGTTTGGCCAACTCACTTTGAGCTCGTTCTCTTGCCACACCTCTTTGCCAGGGCCAGGATCGGAACAGAGGTGAGACAGCCAGCCCCTCCACCATCCTTCCCCAGACATGAGATATTGGGAATGGAGAATAATGATGCAAGTGGCTAAACTCTAAACCTCCCGTGGAGAAATAGCTGGGGAAAATGATCCAATAGAAGTTAAAGGGCTTTCTCACAAAGCAATCGTCACCTTCATTAATATATACGGTATATACTCACAGCTTGGCTACCTTAAATCTGATACTCACCCCCCCCCCCCAAGGTATTAATGTTGCGTGCCATCAGAAAATCTAAGCTTTAGTCTGCATACATTATTCACAGCCATATCTAATTAAAGCAGAGGGTTGTGCTGCGCTGCAGCTCACTCTACCCTCTACCCCTCTTCTGTGTCTCTGCCAATTAGGGCCCGGCTGGCTGAAGGTAGGTGGTAATTAGCGCCAAGGATGAGCCAAGCAAAAGGAGGGTGAGAAAAGGAAGATGAATAGAGGGTTATATGAAACCAGGAGAGGAAGTGTTAGCCCTCTAATGTCACCTTTACCCAGTTGATCTCTCTCCCCTTAATCCATCATCTGTTGGGTGGCTGGGGGAGGGGATTAACTGCCGTATTGATCACGACAGGCTATTCTTTGCAACCGTGGGCTCCTTAGTAATAATCAGTGTGGCATGTTGCCTGTATGATTGAGAGTCTGGAGCAGTTTGTGTGCGTGGACACATGACAGGAACGAGAGGAAACTGAAAAGCGGCCCCATTTATAATATCGCCAAGCTTTGCATGTCAGCCACTGACGCCTGATCTTTCCTCAAGGAAATACATGAGTACTTCACCCCGGTCTCATCAAGCTCACGGAATAAATCGCTGTGATAGAGTGCAGGACGTGTGTGGGTGAACATGAAATGATTCATGTGTCGGTGAATTAACTCCCAACCCAGTCTATATTTATTAGATGCCATATCTCTGTGTCTGCACCACCAATAACCATGCTGTACAGTGTGAGCTAAAGAATTCCTTCTGTTTTGTTTCTTTCTGTTTATGTCTTTCTGTCACAGATTATGTGACTCTTTCTCCCCTGTCTGTCTCGGTCTCTTTCTCCCCACAGTCAATACAGCAGAGCTGTTCTCATTGGAAATTTGTTTTATTCTATTTGCCCGTCCAAATCAACTTCATTTTCAGTTTGTGTTACTTTGAGTGATCTTCTATTCCTCAGCAGATTTGGCATGGTGGAACTAGGGCATTGTCTAAATAAGCACCAGCACCACAGCATGAAATCATCCCATCCTATATCTAATTTTCCCATAATATATAATATATCAGCTATTACACAGATAATCAAAACAGATAAATGTGTTTAATTATTCCCAGTTTTATCTGTGTGAATTAAAATTGGTTAATTAGCAATTCAGATTATTAATAGGACAATTACTCCAAGCTACACAGCTCTGATGGAAATAAACCCCAGGCTCATAAACCGCACTTAGAGGTAAAGCAACAACAGATCTCTTGAATAATTCACTCGCATGTGACTATTTCATGCTTGTACATATTTGTGTATGTTTTATATCCCTCTCTAATTAGTTGTGCTGTGTTGTGTTGCCTTCTGCACCCCTTGCTGTGCTTCTTAACTGAGCACAACCAAGCCAAAGCTATAGCTCAGACTCTGCCCTAAAAACACACACACAGGAATACACACACACACATACGCACACAGCAAACTTGAGTCACACATAGAGATGGTATGAATTATAGATTATGTAGACAGAGTCTGGTTTGAAGCTGTAAAGCAGATAAGGTACAGTGGTCCACTTAATCTAAATCAACATGTCTAGATGGTGCATATTCTATAGATGCACAAAGCTGCCGAGTTGACCGTGGTCCGGTATTTTCTCTTGGCCAGTCTCACCTCAGACAAATGACTGTTTCTGTAGTAGTGAAAGATCCAACGGGGAATGAAGTAGATAAAAGGAGGGACAGAGAAAATCATTTTCCCGTCAAATTTTCCATGAAAATAAAGTTGTATTCTTTTTCTTTCAGCCATTGAGAATGTGTGGGTGGCCAATATACTTCTATCTTTGATCCAAAACTCTTCTGACGTGTCACTTTCGCTGTCTATTTATAGCAGGAATTACAGAAAGTGCCTTCACTAAAGACACACCTACAGCATACAAATGTCTTGGGAAGTTACATTTTCATCACAACTCCTTTCCAATATGTATATTTATGCAAATCCGCAATGAATTACAGCAAAGTACATCTGGCTATATCTGACTCGATGACTATATAAGCTGTTTTGGAGGTGAATCCAATATACATTAATATATTAAAAGGTGCAAATGAGGTCTCCTGTAAGACTTTCAAGAGCGTTGTTGCAGCCAGGCATGCAGTTTTAATTGCTCATTCTACATCTAATTAAATCCAACCCCCTTCTCCCCACCCCCCTCATAGAACTACATTAATTAGTCTTTTGTCTCATTTCACTCCCTGCAGAACTCGTGGCAGCAGGTCCAAATGAGAGCACAACACCCAGTGAACATGTCAACACCTCTGGGGTTCCCCAGGGTCCCAGAGAAGGGACAACCTCGCCCCCTGCCCCTGGCAGCCAACTCCTGTGGGCTGCGAAGACAATGCAGGCCTCTGAACTCGTGTCCCCGGGCAAGGTGGATAAACACTCCACATTTGAGCCGCTGGAAGCTAAAGCAGCGCCCCTGGAAGTGATGACCCTCCCTTCCTCCTTCAGACAGGACTACCCAGAGAATTACTCTGGCGAGGGGAAGGACGAGGAGGAAGGCAACACGCCGGCCGCCAAAGCTGTGTCGCCAGCTGACACAGAGACGGAGGGGAGTGGAGCGGAAGCTAACTTCCCTAGCGCGTTTGTGGCGAACACCATCGGCAACACACTGGACGGTAGCAGCGTCACGCTAAACACTGGAAAAGGGTCCTCGCCCACCCTGGGCCACACTGAGGCTGCGATTGTGGCTGAGCACACGACTCTTCACTCCCTGTGGCAACTGGTGGACCAGCCCACTGCCCTGCCCGGGGTGCTACCTGGAACAGAGACGGAAATGGAGGCCAGAGGGGAGATCCTCTATGTCCAACACCCAACTGACAACAACCTCCCTTCCCCCTCTTCCAGCATCAATGATGCCACTTCAAATACGGCTCCTACCCCCGTTTTTATGGAGGGCGAGAATCCAGAGGGCGAGAATCCAGAGGGCGAGGGTGGACCCTCCAGCCAGGAGCCGGTGACTACACTCCAGGCTGAGGCTTCAACACCGGGCACTGCGATGGAGCCCCTGAGCACATCCTCGGAGGTGACCACCGTAGACCCTCTGACAACCAGAGACGCACAAGGAACGGATCACCTGACCCCAGCAGCTACCACAGAGGTCCCCACCGGCGGCGTTTCCGCCAAGGAAGCCCCCATTTCTGTTTCGTGGGTTCAGGTGGAGACGGAAAAGATGGCGGGTCCGGATGAACTGCAGCCCGGGTTCTCAGCCACCACAGCACCGCGTGAGGTGCTGACCATGACAGACTACGTCCAGCTAACCACGGAGCATGAGAGAGACGCCACACAGGTGGAATCCAGGCTGGCGGTGACTGAGTCCTTTGTGTTCGGCAGTCGCCGGACACCAAAGACAAAAGATGAACCCAGCCAGATCCCCACAGAGAGCACCAGCAAAGACCAATTTGACATCCTGAACTGGAGCTTTGGACCCAACCCATCAGGTAAGAGAGCTCCCCCAGTGTTCCTCATGATTTGACCCCGCTGTCAAACTCACTCATTATGAGCGATTATTGAACCGGCGGCTCTTCAACTAATAATGTATGCAGGCCTGTGAGCACCTCATCCATCACTCACATAGCCTCGCCCTCGACGCACGTTGGAATTGGGCTCCTGAATGCTCGGTAGCTGACAATACTCCGTACTTCAAATATTCCTTTGCTTCTCTGCTTGCCTCTTGTTCTTTCAGAGTGCAACCCCTCCCTTTTGTCTTTGCATTTGTCTTTTGTGCATGCCCACATCATACATGGTTAATCTCGCACTTTGTGTGCTTTCTTACTCTTTGTTGTCTTGCACGTTGTTCTTGGGCTGGTGGAGGGTTAGCTTTAGGAAGCATGGCGGGGGGCAGGCTTGAGACCCACCAGGTCCCAGGGAAGTAATTAGAGGGTCAGCATGGGGGCAATTAAAGCACTGGAGAGAGGCTGAGATCCTAGTCCCCAGCAAATCAATGTAGACACCAACTACAAGATGGAACTTGTAATTGACTTCACTCTCTGCCAATTTCTCATTCGCGTGTTCACCCTCTTTCACTTGCCTGCTTTCCCAATCTCTCATCCTCATCCATTCCCTCTCGCTCTCTGTCTTTTTGCCTATCTCTGTGACCAAACGTTTCTCTCTGGCCAACCCCACCGACCCACATGTGCACACACACGGGCACACACACGGGCACACACACGCACGCACACACACACACTCCTCTTCCTGTCTCTGAACCTATTCTCCGTGTTCACAATAATAGCAATGTGTATGCCCTTTGTCTCAGCTTGTTCATATTGATTTCTTCTGATGGGAAATAGACGTGCTGCATTTCTCCCTTTGTTAGTAGCTATATGAGCAACAAACAAACTCTACAGCTAGGGTATTGTATGTCTCTTTCTTGTCCTCATTTTAAATTCAGCCAAACAGCCCAGATGGGCCTCCTACTGCACATAAAAAGATGCATAAAAAGATTTACTTTACATTGCAGTACAGTAGTACTGCTAGGCTAATGCAGTTGGTGCATTGTGTGCGTAGTGGGCCTGTCTTTCTCCAAGTTTACAATGTACTTTTACGATAATAAAACATCATTACATGAAAGGAACGCACTCTCTACAATATTATGGAGAATGTCCACTGTTCATATAACATTATAGGATATATAAATTACATTATTTTACTGCATCTCTGTATATCTTTGTTTAGAAATGTAAAATGTTCACAGTACTGTATGTATATTGTACTGTACGTATGTAAGGTAT
>JAODUG010025810.1:17500-26076 GCA_027564795.1 Aphredoderus sayanus
AGTGAGATATGAAGAGTCAGAATCAGTATATGTATCAGTAATATATATATATCTTTTTAAACAGGTTTCCTGCTCTGTTGGGATCAGATCTTGTTTAAAGGTCCTATATACACTATTTTTCACATTAATATAGCAGCAAACAGCTGTTGGATCCGGAGCGGAGAATAACAGCACACTCCCTCAGTGTGTGTTGTAATCCGAGTGCCTCTGGTCTGCCAAGCATGCATGTGTAGGCCTACTGTATGTGGCCCTCGAAACATTTGTTTTGGACTGAGATGCTGGTGGTAAGTGAGACATCTAGTGGCAGACAGGATCATACATAGTTGCTTTAGGCTCTTTGCTTGTATTTAACCCTCCTGTCGCCCTAGGGTTAGGTTTAGGGTTAAGGTTAGGTTAGAGAAGAGGTCTTTTGCTGGTCATTATTGCGGGTTAATCCTCTTGTCCTTGGGTCAAAATGGTTAGGTTAAACTTAGGTTAATACTAAATAATAATTGTATTATTATTTAGTATTAATAATAATTGTATTATTATTTAGTATTAACCCTCCTGTTGTCCTAGGGTTGAATCACAAGGCTACCTTTGGCGGGTAATTTTGACCCCAGGGCAACGGGATGGTTAAGCTGTTGTCATTTCGAGGAAGTAATGCCATGTTATGTAATGCATAACTAAATTGACATGCAGCTGTGATTATTCTAACCGAATGTTGTTTGCTTACAGTGTCCTATTCAGCTATTGACAAGTATACTAATTATAAGGCACTTTGGTTTGCTAAAAGCTGTAAATGTACAGTATAATCAACATCGTTTTATTTTTAAGTATCAGGATACAAGGAATGGGCTTCAGTATGTCTGTATATAGAATGGTATTGGAAATATTGAGTGAATTTCATTGCCTGCACCCGAATTGTCCTACATCACAATTGATTTAACAATGGAATGTTCATCCCGCACACACACACACAGAGCACGGGCGTTCATTGCAGTCATCATGTAAGTCGTATGAATAATGAATGTTTCCCATGAAGATAGCATCACAGTGACCCAACTGACTTTATGATGGTTTCGTGCTGTCTTGTAGCCTAACAAAGTTGAATTATTAAACAGTACGTTTGTGCAGGTGAATTGACTCTGGCACATCATGAATAGTGACAATGAACCTGATAAACACACGCTGCAGCAAGAGCTGGGGCGAAAGCAGTCAAAGTGGCTAGGATGTGTTGGCCACGATAAGCCAGAATGGATTCTTTTCTTGCCTCTCTGACAGCCCCGATAATGCCATTTATTTATGGACAAATTGAGACGCTACAACCGCAGTGTTCTGTAAAAATAGACCGCATCTTCCTCTGTCATTCTCGGTGTGCGGACACGCCCCCCCAACCCCACCCCCCGCCAGATGGGCTTGTATTGACTTGTGGGCGTGGTGCCACCCTGCGCCCCGCCACACACACTAATGCAGTGTGACGCTGGGTCCACCAAGTGTTGGCCGAGAGCACATCGCCTGCTTTTAGCCGTCTCAGCCTCGCAGAGCCATAGCTAACTGCAAGTGTCATGCTTTTCAATAGTCTGTGTGTGTGTGTGTGTGTGTGTGTGTGTCTGTGTGTCTGTGTTTGTGTAGGGATGTTGGTGGGTAGGTATGAGTGTGTATTGTAAGAATGTCATTTTTTTAAGTATGTGTGCGTGCGTGTGTGTGTGTGTGTGTGTGTCTGTGTTGTATGTGCGTGTGTGTGTGTGTGTGACAGTTTCATATAATGTGACAGCATCATGAAGTTGATGAAAATGGAAAGTGCAGTGATGAGGACTGTTAAAAAACAAATTGAAGCAGTTCCTTCCAGAGGAAATGATCCGTGAGACTCAGAACCACTGCATATTTAACACTGCAATTTTAACAAATCAGTAACATTTCACTTTTGCACGGGTTACATTTCATGTACGAACACAAACGTGGATAGACTGAAAACACATTATTCCAACATATAAAATGAAACATTTATATATTATATTTACATAAGTAGTCTTTCCAATCCATATAACTTGGGAGATTGTAAAGATAGTAATCGCAAGTTAACAAAGAGATCAAATGTCCAGTACAACATATGTTGATTCTTCTGATTTACTGACTACACATACTGTACTGTATAACATACTGAACATCCAGATGTGTATGTGTGTGTGTGTGTGTGTGTGTGTGTGTGTGTGTGTGTGTGTGTGTATGTTGTGTGTGTGTGTGTGTGTGTGTGTGTGTGTGCATGCGCTCACACATGCTCCTGCTGTGCAGCCCAGTGAAGCTTGTACAGTAATCACGCTGATACACCTGCACCATCTCCAGTCCCCTGGAGGCCTGGGTTACAGAAACACCTGGCACATTTCTCTCATGGCAACATTTTCTATAGTTTAACCACCTGGTCAGTCATTTTCATAGGCAGCCTACATACACCATACAGTATGTGATGAAATGCACGGCTGCTGTCACCCACCTGACTAGAGTGGTCACACAATGTACAATACTGTAATCAAGGTCACCTGCTTACTTGGTAATCCTAGACTATTGTTGACCATGATGTCTTTCATGGCAGTGGGTGCAATGGGTTTCAATTTCTGGTTCCAAGCAGGCTGGCCTTTCTTTAGCCTGTCTAACCACACAGAGAGTAGAGTTGAGAAGTTCAGCGTGACATTCCATATTACTGACTGCCAGGTCTCTTCAATGCTTTAAGAGATGCAGGGACACACGCACGCACGCACCCACGCACATACACATACACATTCACCATAGACTATGGGACATCATCAGCACAGTGAAGATGATGCAGTTCTACAATATACTTTCAGGCAAATGTAACCTCTGTTTCTTTCCCTTTGTCTGTCAATCACAATTGTCCGTTGCTCCCTGAGCACACCTCTGTAAATCAATCCTATTGGCAGTGATCTGAGATTACATTGGAGTGGAACCACACTGTACTAGAGAGTGCTATCTGTATTTCAGCACAAATACGTTTCATATTTCCCGGGAGTGCATTCTGCTCAATGTGGCGGTAATTGTAGCCTCATCTGGAGTGAGTGAGTCTGTCTAGAAACAAACTAAAACATGGGTCATATGCCTACCTCATATGTGTGTGTGTGTGTGTGTGTGTGTGTGTCTAGGGGTACACGCACATGTGTGTGTCTGCCTGTCAAAGAAAAGATGTGTAAACATGGACCTACTCCCAAAAAATCACCAAATACAATGTATTTCAATAATTCCTAAATGAAGTTATTTCCTCTGTGCAGCAGATAGATGTGGAGTTGCCATGAGACCATTATATAGCGTGTTCATTTATTTTTAGGAGGACAGCCAGTGATATTGGGCAATGTTTCTTAGAGGCAGATTTGAGCCAGTCTGCTCATTTTCAGCAGCACGTCAATTGCCAGGTATGACAGCCCTAATTTTGTAAGCTTACACTTTGTTCCATCCTGCATGTCAGTTGTTTGTCATAGAGGCAGTTCCAGTGGCAATCAAATCAGTAGCATCCAATTGGACCACCTTCAACCAATCAGAACATGTTTACATGCACACTAATACTGTATATGAGTATTGTTCATAATGTGGTACATATCAGGATTGTGGAGTACTTTATGTGTGGAGTGGGAGCCCATGAGTGTAATATATATGATGCACAGTGGTCTTTGCACTATTGCATACAGAAATGGAAATAAGTTCACCTTAAATTAAAAGTGTTAATTGTAATGATCAGTTGTTTTTCAGATTCAGAAATATATACAGTATATATTCTGGCTCCTTATGACATATGAGCATATGAACATATGAACTAGTGTACTTTGGAGGGAAGACTTACATACGGTATATAAGCAGCATAATTCATACAGTACATATACTTGTTGGCTTGTATTTCTTCTTGGTTTTAAATTACACTGAAATGAGGAAAATAAAGACAAATGGCATTGTACAGCCTATGTTTTCCCCTTCTGGATTTCATTGCGAGACTACCAAAAGCTTTCCTTCAATTGGCTAATAAATTGGTCTGCATAAATGATCTGCGTCATGTACATAATATGCAGTAGACTTAAATGATGTGTAAACATGGAGCAGTGGCGCCTAATCACGTTTATACGCCTGGATCTGATTAAAAGCAGTGCTCATTCTGATGGCATGTGACAGCGATAAATGAGGGCTACTATATCAATATTTCAGATATTAAGCCATCACCAGTGGAGGGAGTATGTTCTGCCTATCACGGTTAATGCAGTCATCCATACAGCAACTCTATATATGCATGTTCTGTGTGCTCCAGTAGATTTTAGGGACGTAACATTAAAGTTTAAGAGGGCAGCTCTATCTGCGGCTTATCACTGCTTGGAGGGGGTGGGGTCTTCCAGCTAGCCGCATGATCCCTGTCTCAGCAAAGCTATTACAAGGTTCAGTAAGTCTATGGGAAACAGCGTGGCGAGGGGTAGGTCTGTATGTGTGTTGTACACACCTGCATGCGTGTGAAATGACGGTATGTGTGTGTGTGTGTGTGTGTGTCGCACTCTCAGTGCATCAATAGGTTTCTATGTCAGCCCACTCCTCAAATGTCCTATTTGTAGTGTTCTACTCCCCCTCCCTGGGCTCCATAGTCCATGTGACCTTCCCCCATTACAAGCCCTCTTACAATCCCTCTTAAATCCTGGGTGTGCTGTTTAACGTTGACACTGGGGAGCAGCGTCTCAAGTGTGCTATAACACATAGATAATCTCTCTTCCTGGGTCTTAAAGGGAACTAAAGATGACCCCAAGGTGCACTAAAACGTCGAGCTCGGTGGTTTTCAAAACTTTGTTAAGCCGAGACCCACGAACGGATCGCACGGATCACTTCCCTTTTTAATAGCATAGTAAACAATACCATTGAAAAATGCATGCATATTTTATGTAATTACGATTTTTAACATTTGAAATATTAGAAAGTCATCTCACGGCACCCCACTCTCTGCCCCCCCCCCCCCCATTCCCCCAAGAATCATGCAATGTCTAATGTAAACCAGTGGAAGGGAGGGGTGTCCTTGCATTGAGAGCGAGGACTTTGCAGTGCTCATTTTGTAGGGACACGGTCCCACTATGCCTCTGTACTCAAGGAAGCTCAACTTATATAAGGATTAAATGTGCCATCTAATTACGGTCTACCACACACACACACACACACAGTTGAAACAGAAGAGGCCTATTTAAAGACCAGTGTGTAATTAATCATGAGCCAGCAGCTAGCATTAGAGGAGGATGAAGAGTGTGATAGTCCCCTCCTGTCATCACATTTCTAGTTCCATCTCTATTCCCTATTCTTTTCATCCTCTATACTCTATTTTTACTTTGTTTTTTGTTTTCATATCTCGTTTGTGGTTTCTCTTCATTTTGTTTTTTTGTTTTTTGCTCACAAATATAATTATAACTTTACTGTGATGCAAACAAAATAATCATTTATTTTAATCACTAAGATAAATTCACACAAACTTTTTAATGTCTCGTTAAAGCTAAACTCAATTGTGTTATGAAGCCCCCAGAAACCCCAAATGTTCACCCCAGCTTGTTATATTTGTTTCAACTGCTTAAGCACGATTTTGAAAACAGTGTTCATTTAGTCAAAACATTATATACACAATTCACACACCCATACACACCAGTAGCAGAACACCTCAGATCGTTTGCAAAATGAAGCACTTTGTTCAAAACTACAATAATTTATAACAACCCAATGTTGTCTTTTTATGGCACACACATGGTTCATACCATTTGTTTGAACCAATTACACACTGCTGTTACAGTGCAATTACACACGCGTTTAACATGTCTACTTTGTTAAATGATATGGCTAGGCTCGATTTTTTTCTAAGGTATTGTTAAGAGTACACAATGTAAAATCAGTCAATACATCCTTGCACAGATTCTGCATCAGTTTGGTCACTGGCCTTCTCCATGGGTTGAATAAGGGGTATCCTGACCTAGGGCTGGAGATCGTAAACCTTCCAACACCATGCCAAGTTAAGGAAGGGAGTGTATGGCAGTTAACCTGACACACCAGAAGCTTGTTACAGCACAGAATGTAATTTTATGCACACAACCATCTGGGGAGCTGTACATCGGAACTGTTTTAAAAGGGCAGGTGCTTTCAAAAAATACTTGGCAGGTGATTGGATGAACCATCTTTCTCTGTACGAACCGCCATTGTTGTTTTCGAGTCACTTTCGCTGTTATCACACGGTCACACCTAAACCATGCCCGTACAGTACGACACTGATTGGTCACACGTTAGATATACCGGACAGAATTTAAACAATTGCTTACCTCTCCAGACCAAACTGATTCTAGCGGCGTAGTCAAACTGAAGCTTGCGAGATCAGGATGGTGTTCCGAGGCTATATGGGTGTAGGCATAGGAGTGAAAGTTGTGGATGCTGATGAAATCAAAGAGGAAAAAAAACATATTGTATTCCCCATTCCTCTAGCACACTCTAGTACTCATACCAGACTTATAGAGCTACAGTAATTTATTAAAGCCCAGGTTATACATTGTATTTAACTGTAAGAGAATCACTTCAATGTACCCAATGTAGCCATTCGTCCACAATGATTCATACGCACATTCACACATCCGTTCATCCTCAACCACTTATTCAGAGTCGGGTCGCGGGGGCAGCAGCTCTAGCAGGGGACCCCAAACTTCCCTTTCCCGAGCCACATTAGCCAACTCTGACTGGGGGATCCCGAGGCGTTCCCAGGCCAGTGTGGAGATATAATCTCTCCACCTTGTCCTGGGTCTTCCCCGATGCCTCCTCCCAGCTGGACATGCCTGGAACACCTCCCTAGGGAGGCACCCAGGGGACAACCTTACCAGATGCCCAAACCACCTCAACTGGCTACTTTCGACGTGAAGGAGTAGCTGAACTTCTCACCCTATCTTTAAGGCAGACGCTAGCCACCCTCCGGATGAAACCCATTTCAGCCGCTTGTACCCGGGATTTTGTTCTTTCGGTCATGACCCAACCTTCATGACCATAGGTGAGGGTAGGAATGAAAATTGCCAGGTAGATTGAGAGCTTTGCCTTCCGGATCAGCTTTCTTTTCGTCACAACGGTGCGGTAAAGCGATTGCAATTCCGCCCCCGCTACTCCGATTCTCCGGCCAATCTCCCGCTCCAATGTACCCTCACTCATGATCAAGACCCTGAGGTACTTGAACTCCTTCATTTGGGGTAAGGACTCATTCCCTACCTGAAGTAGGTACACCATCGGTTTCCTGCTGAGAACCATGGCCTCAGATTTAGAGGTGCTAATCCTCAGATTTAGAGGACCTTGAGAGTATGTGGGCCATGTTGTACAGGCAACCTACTATAAGTTGGCATAGTGGTGGAAGGCCCATTCCGCATGATTGTAGTACAAATTGTAAAGGTGTTGGCCTGAGCATTCAGAATAGCTCTGTGGCCAATGGTGCCAATGTAGTAAACTCACCTGGTACTTTTTATTTGTGATTATGTCTGATATGTGAGTTTAGAGTTAAGTGTCTCTACTGTATTGTGGAAGGCAGTGACTTGAAATGGCAAAGAAGTGACATCATGTTAGATTTCTGTGTCTGCTGTAGATTGTGAGTGTTTAGTGTTTTGCAAATCACTGTAGTGTTTTTAAAAATGTGTGAGGCTGAGAATGTGCTTATAGTTGTTCAGGTCTGGGCTATGTAAGGTTTCACTAACTCAGTTACATAACATTTTAGCGTGTAAGCAATCGAGACAAAAAACTGGTTTTGTAATGCAATTCTGGACACAAATCAAGAAGTGTGCCTTTAAAGGCTGGCTGCTCTGTGTGTGTGTGTGAGATGTATCCATCTACATCATCAATGATGGCTATTTTGCACACTGTACATATTATCTCAGTGCCTGATGGACTGCTGTTTGTGGCCAGATGGCGACAAACACATTTTCATTTGTGTGTAATAAGTCGTTGCTAATTGTGTGCAGATTGGATCAATGTCCTGTTCCTCTACAGCAGACTAGCAGGCCGTGGGCAGTGCAAACGCCATTCATCTGTGATAATGAAGCGGAGATGAGGGTACACTAGTGCAGTTTTATTATTCTGACCTGGTCAAATGACCGTAGGTCAATAAAATGTTGGGAAACCCACAGTTCTGCCGCACAGTTACACAGTTGGCACCGATCGCACAATGCAATTGGCGTAAACAACATATTCTGGCTTTCAGAAGTGTTTAAATTGTATGGTATTATTTCAGGACATATCACAGTATTGTCACAGTCCAGGTCTGCCCTGTTTGTGTTTCAAGCTGGGCTGAGTGATTGGGGCAATTGGCCAGACCTGTCTTTAAAAGCTGGTGAGCCTTTACACTGTCCCTCTCTCCTCATTTGGTCTTCGGTTTGTCAAGATTTTGGGCCTATTGTTTCTGGTTGTTCTTTGTTGTGTTGTTAATCCTTTTCTGTTTTTATACCCGTCTTTGCCATGGCTGTGAGCCAGTCATGACTGTAACATTACAACTCTTGTGTTATTCATCTGTAGCAATAGATAAAGATGTCTGCTCTGGTCTCACTGACCTAGAGGTAAAAGCTAAT
>JAODUG010025811.1:0-15579 GCA_027564795.1 Aphredoderus sayanus
GAGATCCCCAGGCCACTGAACTGCAATCCCTCCCCACCACGACCATGCCTTGATATCCTGTCCATGAAAACCACAAACAGGATTGGTGACAAAGCGCAGCCCTGGCAGAGACCAACCCCAACCTGGAACGAGTCTGATGTATTGCCGAGAATCCGGACACAACTCTTGCTTTGGGCGTACAGTGATAGCCCTATGAAGGGAACCCCTCACACCATACTCCCTCCGCACCTCCCACAGTATTTCCCTGGGGACCCGGTCATACGCCTTCTCCAGATCCACAAAACACATGTAGACCGGATGGGATATGACCTGGACGAAAACCGCATTGTTCCTCTTCAATCTGTGGTTCGACTATCGGCTGAACCCTCCTCTCCAGCACCTTGGAGTAGACTTTACCAGGGAGGCTGAGAAGTGCGGCAGAGTCGGATTCAGAAGTTCCACAAAGTGTTCCTTCCACTGCGATATTACTGCCTCAGTTGAGAACAACAGCGTCCCATCCTTACTGTACACAGCTTGGATGGTTCCCCGTTTTCCCTTCATAAGGTGGTGGATGCTTTTTCAGAAACACCTTGGTGCCGACCAAGAGTCCTTCTCCATGTCTTCTTCAAAGTTCTCCCACACCCGCTGCTTGGCCTCTTTCATGGCCAAGACTGCAGCCCTTCGGGATTGTCGGTACCTAACTGCCTCTGGAGTCCTCCAGGACAACATTTCCCGGAAGGCCTCCTTCTTCAGTTGGACGGCTGAGTACCATTTAGGTCAGAATGGGATTTCAATCTCAGAGGTTTACAAAGTGCAGTGCACGACCGAAATAATATCAAAATAATACTTTATATATTTCTATTTAATTATATCTTTCTATTTTGAAAGTCTACTTTATAGCATAACACTTATATTTGTATTGATTATGTACTTTAACTCTCTGGTGTGTACAGTATAACACCTCTTCTGCACACATATTGTGTGGGTGGGCTGTGTCAAGAGGGTGCCCTGACTAATCCCTCTTTGGCACATCTGTAGTGCAATTGATCTTTTCTGTCAGTGACCACTTCATATTGTATACAGACAGTCCCCACAGCTTTGTCTCCTCCACTCAACATCCACTAATGGGTTGTTTTTAATGCGTTAACGTTCCTTCAAGTACAGCTATTAGAATATTGAACACCACACAATCACTTTTCGTATCTTTCCTCACATTTTTCCCTGCTACGCTAGTCTACTTTCCTCTTTGTTGTAGCGACAGTCTAATGTTGCATTCTGTCAGGCCACTAGATGCACATAACATACACTTTCAATTTGTCAAAAATATAACAAACAGTAAACATGTATTCTTCCTTAACCCAAATATAATAGCAAATAAAATTGATAATAGTAAGCTACATTGCAGTGAAAATAATAGAACAGTGAAATCAGATTCAATATCAATCAAAAGACAAAGACTATATTAAGAGATTTTCTATATGATTCAGAAATATATGGTGTAATTATACTGAATATCAAGTGTGTGTGTGTACATCTGTATTAGTGACACGTGAAACTTGAAAAACCTGAAAAAAGTAACAAATCAAATGTTGTTACACACATGAACATTCTTGTAATCTTCAGTAATTACATTAGCTGACATACAGTAGATGCAGATTTCAGGATTTCAGCATTTCTGATACTGCAGCCAAACATGTCCTGTCTGTACTACTAATGCTGTATCAATATCGCATGACATGTTTGTATTGTTTTGATGAGAGTTCATGTTTTGATGAAATATTCATAGGAATGCTGCCCCTCATGTCTATACGTGCCTAGACAGGTGTCCTGTATGATACAAAAACAGAAGCTAGCTAGAACCTTGAAATTCATGTTTGGACTAGTTTCTGCATGCATTTTTGAATTATTATTATTGTTTATGTGTTTATTGTTTCAGCTTAAATCTCGTTATCTAAAATCATATAAAACCGTTATAACTTTGTTCACTCCTGCCCTTATCAAAATAATCCTTCCTACATCAGTCTGTAGGTGGTCAGGATTAATGTGTGTGTGTGTGTGTGTGTGCATGTAATCTACTACCTAATAATGTCATGAAAGTATTTATTTATTCATATGCATGCTTGTTTTAATATGAGTGGCTGTGTGTACAATAGCATGTCTATGTTGACCTGTTTTTTTGTCAGAATTGCACATACATGCACATTCTTATGCAGTGGTACAGACTCAGGGATTAAGATGCAATCAGTCCCATCCAGGCATTGCTGAGATCATGTGCATGAGAGCTCACAGACATTCCAAAATCCACGTGTAAGGGTCACTTTCACACCTATACAAAGGAGCCCAGGCTGGTTTAAAATGTGTGCCCAGGATGTTTACACTGCTGTAGGTCAAGGTGAAGGAAAGCTAAAGGTACATTCCTCAGTTTGTCTTTAGAAATGCTCTAGTGGTTAAAAACAGTATTATGACATCTACACGTACTGAATATGTCCTCCCAAACTGTGACTTGCTGTTTTTCAAATAATACATACAAGTTACAACATAAACAATGCATTGGGGATGTAATATGAGTCTCTGGGAGAACAATTTTATTCAATTCATATGTAATATGAATTACAATATTGAATTAAATTATTGCTGAACATAGATTCATATACATTATGTCCACACTCAATTCCTTTGTGAATATGTTACAACAAGATAATTTAGCAGACGATTTTATCCAAAGTGACTAGTATTACAAGGAGCAGATAGGGGTTAGGCATCTTGCTTAATAGGATACAGGTAGACCAACTCCAGGGCTTGAACCCATGTCTTTGTCATGCAATGTATTTGCATGACAAAGACATTGTTGCAGTTGTAGTCCAGCCAAACTGCCTCATGTGTAACTAAGTCAACAATCATGAACAGGTTGGGACTTTGCCAAAACAATTTTGAAACATGTCGTGCCTGTGAAAATCTGGTCAACTCCCGAGGCTGTGATAAGCCACAGATGACTGTGTTAATAAGCTCACTCATGAATACTGTATGTGGAATCGCAGCGGAAGGTCATGCTAGTCATACACTTGTGCTTTGCTCTGACTGAGTAGGTTCCCACAGTTCAATTACCCCCTAACTATTACAACATTTCTTTCTTTACTTCTTTCTTTCTTCGGAAAGATGAATGGCCATTTTTCTGTGACCTTTGTAGCAGACAGAGGAGAGTGACACGGGCAAGAAAACACAAGTGTGGGCGGGGAGAGATAAGCTAAAAACAAAATGGTCAAAAAGAAAGATGGAGCAAAAGGAGAAATGTTAAATCTGTGAGTAATGACTGAAAGAATGATATGTGCTTTAAAAGCAGCATTCACTGTGTTTTTCTCACACTGCTTTGACAAAGCTGATGCAAGTCTGAGGGAGGAATGCAGTTTTGGTGCTTAAAAAAGAGCATTAGACTTAGTAGAGCTTCTACTATATTTGATAGACTGTGCACACAGAATGCACACATGCACGTACATTATAATTTCCCTAATAGGAATGCTCTAACTTTGAAGTCCAGACACTGAGCATGGCAATATGGTTTATTATGGAGCTATGGGTATGCGCTGGAAAGTAAGTGGATCGCAAAACTTACAGTATAGGGACTATGTGCCATGCTCTGACCATGTCATAAAATTACACTTAAACTTAACTTAACTATTTACATGACTTCAGCAATCTTCTGGGTACTGTGTGTGTGTGTGTGTGTGTGTGTGTGTGTACTGTATAGATGTGCATGTATGGGCCCCTCATTGGTATGTCACCTTCTGTATGTCTTTACAGAAACAATAGTGTCAGAAGTGCCACTTACACCAAACAATGCCATATATGGCTATACAAAATGGTGTTTCACTGTTCCAGTTTAACATATTGAAATTTGAATATTTAGGATTCAAGCATTTGTAGTGACTCTTTTTACCTTTCTAAATGTGACAATAACCTGACTAGCCCATATTACTAGTTAGGAGTAAAGCAATATAATGAAT
Organism: Aphredoderus sayanus; assembly: GCA_027564795.1. Lineage (NCBI taxonomy): Eukaryota > Metazoa > Chordata > Actinopteri > Percopsiformes > Aphredoderidae > Aphredoderus > Aphredoderus sayanus. The sequence continues at coordinate 3,981 of JAODUG010025811.1, forward strand.
TAAACCCCTTGTTGTAGCCAGATAATACAATGATGAGCTTTAGAGAATGTATAGCACTAGAAATGAACCCTAACCCTGTTTCAAAAGAGATATTATGAATGTCGCTTTAAATACGTTTGCTGCTGCCATCTTCTGTTCAAAATGCAAATTGTCTCTATTGAAAACACGTTTCAATGTGCAGCAGCAATGAAATAGTAATGCAATTGGTCTTGGTGTGCACTTTACAAATAGGCATAGACCTACTGTATGTGCAAAATGTACTAGATTGATGTTTGATAGGCCTAAGTCTAGTTTAATACATTTCCTGCTGGGTTAGGTAAACATTCCAAACACAAACACTCCGTGAAGTTGGCACCCCATAATGAATAAAAGTTCGGTATTTTGATTCGTTTTTGTTTGTGCACGTTTATGCCTAACGTATGTACACACAAAGAAAAATGTGTGCGCGTTTTAAAAAAATAACAAGTTTAAATTGACATGTTAAACCTATGATGGATTCGGCTGGTTACCTCAGTAAAGCATAATTAAACACAAATGTTTTGTTTGCACAAACGTGCACACATGATGCACAAACGAATGCGATAAGTTAAAAATGTTGAGAACAAACGTTTAATTTCTCTACGGTTTGTGCACACATTTTTATTTTGCGGAAACAAACGTGCACAAATGAATGGATATACTTACTGTTAATTCAGATTATTATTATATGGGGTGCCTACTTCACGTCATAGGCTATATTCAGTATCTTCCTCAGACAGGAGACAGGCATTGTCTTTGAACTACCACGATTCAAATACTAAAGCAGGTTTTTGTGCTGAATCAAGAAATTAAATAGTCTTAATTAATCAAAATGCAATATGTACAAACGCATTGAAACACAACGGCTTTCACCGAGGGGGGCAGCAAAACCCCTGCGTGTCCTACATTTCTATCGAAGAAACCATTGCATCGTTTTTGTACGTACCACTTAACTTGTACATTTTCAACACTTTGGATGGACACGTTTGTATCCGTTTTGTCATTCAACAATGCTCAACACAGAAAGGCTGAAAGCGATGGTCAATGAGCGTTTGATAGCTGTTGCAGAAGAAATATTTTGTATCTTTGAAAGAGCTATACAAGACTATGAGGAAGAAGTTTGCCGTTACAAAACATGTAATGAGATCGAACGCCAAGGAAGACTGACAGGTGGGCTACGTCATTAATTTACCCAATCTTCAGCGCAATTGTACACACACCAATACAGCCCACTTTATATTTTAAGTGTCAGCGTTTGTGGAACACGTAGCATAAGGTATAATATGCTAGGCAGCAGCATTTTGCATCCCTGATGTCTGGGATGCAAAATGGCCGCCACAACATTGCACTAGTCAATTTATACATCAGTGCTGATATTATTACAAATTTCGTAACCCCCTCCTGTTGTCCTACTGGTCAAACTGACCCAACACATCCATCTCTTTGTCGCAGATAGATGGCAGCGTACACAGCTGGCACAACAAGGTGCGTTTGAAACCCACTGACAACAGCAGGGTTAAAGGCACACAAAACATTAAAAATAAAAATACATAAATAAATAATAAATACACACAGCACTGAAAATAAATAAGGAAATGTGTTAGAAGGTAAACGCATTGATTTGATTGATAGAAAATGCTGCCTTCAGTTATTTCTATCTAGTTATTTAAGTTATTTCTAATACTATATTTATGAAATATATTAATACTAGGATATATTATTAAAGACTAATGCTTCACTCTCCAGTTCCTCTACAGCTCGCTGCCGATGAACATGAAGGTGTGTCCAAACCACAGTGTTGTAATCAAGAGAGGAGACATGATCTGGAAGGCCCAGAGCCCCCTCCTATTAAAGAGGAACATGAGGAACTTTGGGCAAGTGAGGTGGGAGAGCAACAGTTGGAGGAGAACAAAGATTCCTTGTTCAATATAATCTATGTGCAAAAAAGCAATGACAATGTAAGAAAATCTCCATATCAGCAACAGGGCATAGAAAATATGGAGGCAGACGCAGTGCCCAGCACCTCAGCTGAGCAGGTTAAAACAGAACGGAATGACAAAGCTGTATCAAAACCAACCAGTGACTGCCATACCTCTCCTTCACCCCAGTCTGCAACTGAGAATGAAGAGAACAAAGGGGATTGGAGGCACAGTGGAGCACTGCAGCCAGACGCAAATACAGCCCAACAGGCAACAGAGGCTGTAGTGAAGCCATACAGGTGCAGCATTTGCAACAAGAACTTCAAGATTAAATCTGTCCTGACACGCCACATGAAGACACACACAGGAGAAAAACCTCACACTTGCAACGTCTGCGGCAAGCGATTTATTCAACGCTCTTATCTGCAGACTCACATGAATTCTCATTTAGGACAAAAACCTTACACTTGCAATTTTTGTGGCAGGGGATTTACTCAAGTTGGAAACATGAATGCCCACATGAGAATCCACACTGGAGAGAAACCTCATAGCTGTACCGAGTGTGGAAAAAGTTTCAGAGAGAAGGCTGATCTAATCAAGCACACAATTATTCACACAGGTGAAAAACCCTACAGTTGTAATATCTGTAGTATGAAATTCAGTGCTCAGTCCAATCTGACACGCCACATGAAGACACACTCGGGTGAGAGGCCGTACAGTTGCACTACTTGTGGCAAAAGATTTATTCGACGCTCCCACTTAAACATTCACTTGAAGACTCACGAAGGAGAGCATATACATTAGAGTGGCAGTGTTTGTAGGGTAGACCATACTGTCTTCATAAATAGTAAAAACCTATGCATATTGCATAGGTTTCACCACTATATTAGTGTCTCACATTAGAAAATCAGCACCTTTTTATATCACAGCAGCACAACACAGCAATATTTTTTTGGTATCAAATTATTTCTATTACATCGAGATTTGGCGATATCCGTAATGATATTGAACCAAACATGAGATATGACATAAAGTTGTTTGGGGTATTCTAATGTCAATGTCTGTAGTTGATCAAAAGTGATGTGGCATTCAGTTTTTATAATTCATGTTAAAATGCATTGAGGTCAAACCTGCCAATCGCATGCTATTTTCATCATAAGAGCAACAGACATAGGACCAGTTAGTATGCAGATCATTGAATAATTATGTGTTTAAGGTCCATAATAAAGCAAATAAAATCAAGATATGGCATTTTAAATCTTCTATTAAGTTGTACTTAACTATACTTACTTTTGTCCTCAGTATTGTACAGAAATTCTTAGCTTCTCCTTTATCTTTTCAGTTGTTTATGGTTGTTATGGGAAACACCAGGTCTCACTACGCAAGCTTGTGATTGGTCAACTGTCAAAAAAGCAGATGACGTTGAACTTTTTTCCACTAAAAAAGAAGCTGCAAAAAAGAGCGCCTTCGGCAGCCGTTTTCTCATCTTATTTTTTTACTGCTCTCGGCTTCTTTTCCAGTTTAAAAAAGTTCAGCTTCTCAGAAAAAAATCGTATTTTTATTCATTTTGATATTTTATAGTCTGACGGCCGATGGGATGAAGGACCTGCGGTAGTGCTCCTTCTTGCAGCAATCTCCTGCTGAAGGAGCTGCTCAGGGAGCTCACATACTCATGTATGGGGTGAGAGGTGTTGCCTTTATTACCATCAGCTTGGCAAACATCCTCCTCTCCCCCACTTCCTTTATGGTGTCCAGAGGACAGGCCAGGACAGAACTAATTAACCCTCCTAACCAGTTTGTTTAGTCTGTTCCTGTCCCTTACTGTGCTGCCAGTGCTCCAACAGACAACTGTGTAAAAAACTGCTGATGCAACCACAGTATATTAAAAAGATTTCAGCAGTGTCCCACACACACCAAAGGATCTCCGTCTCCTCGGCAGATGCAGAAGACATTAACCCTACTGTAAAAGGCATAGAAGGCTTAACAATACAATGTTAAGGTGGACACGCAGTTATTTTGTATTGATTTGAAGTTGGTTTAGAACACATCAGTCAACAAAGTCAGAGATAACTTCCCTTTCCCTGATCATTCTCCTTAGGAACATCTCCAATAATGGCAGTATCATCAGAGAACTTGTGCAGGTGACAAGTGAATGTGTTGTATCTAAAGTCAGATGTGTACAGGGTGAAGAGAAATGGAGCGAGCACTGTTCCAGAGGATCAGGGCATGTCTATCGCCAGGGTCACCAGGGTCACCACTCAGCTCCAGCTCCTCACTTTCAGGGATGGTCCCCTTACCAGCCATCGCCAGCTCCAATACCAGGACCAGCTTTGACTTCAATAAAACCAGCTAAAACACATGTCTTTCCCATATGTTAGTCCTCACACATCACATAGTTGTCACATTGTGTTCCATAAACAACAAAATAAAACAAAACACATAACTCTTGTGGTGTAATAGCAACATCCTATGGGTGGAAGATTCCAGGTGCAAGTCCTGGCCAGAGTGTGTTTCACTTGTTGTTGGTCAACTCTATTCCATTCAAGACTATTTTTGTTGTTAATATTATTTTATTGTTACGCTAATGATTTGTAGGCAGCCCTCATCCATCCACTCCACATCCTTCAAAGTTAAGTGTATACGCACAGGTATATATATTATATAGTTGTATGACTTGGTGTAATAACTTGTAGTTATTATAATTGTTACATGTAATATATCTATTCTATAGATTATATTTGGTGTGTTTGTGTTCCCATACCAAAACACTACTATTGTGGTGTAGTAGTAGGCCTATGTAGAAATTAACCGAACGTTATGATGGACTAAACAGCATTTTTCCTCCTTTCCTTTCCCCTTCTCTTTTCCCTCTTTCCTTTCCCCGTTACCTTGAATGTGTTGTGCGTGTTATTTTGTCTTGTAACATTTGCAGCTCGTTTCCTTCTTTGATTTAGATGTTTTCTTCATTTGCTCGTGTTTTGTAGTTTTGCATGTTTTCTTAAATTGTATTGCGTTTGCACTTGTCGGCCACCGTAATATTCTAGGTTAGGAGAACTTGTAGACACCAGAGGGCAACATGATCATACATCCAAATCTTGCCTGAAACGTGGGAAACTGGAATCTGATGTCATTTCCTTTGCGCGAAATCTGACTTTGGCGCCATATCCGTTTTGAAATGGGACGAGGGTGAAAACTAAAAAGAGTTTAGTGAAAACATGCATTGTCATTAATCGGTGGCAATGCGTTTACATATTGTTGCAAAAAAACGATATACCACCGTAGTTAATGATTGCGAAGTTTGGCTGTCATTACACCATTGCTAGCTTTGTTACTGTACAGTATGTTGCACAAATGTACTAACAGTAGCCTATTCACAATCACTGATAAACACACCTATCGTTCGATGTAAACCAACATGCATCGGCTCAAACGAAAGACAACTAAGGTAAGTTGACACATCTTAATGTTATACTTCAGTGTGTTTTGTATTTATTGTTGGCACAATACAGTATCTCTTCAGAAGCTGCAACTCCAATTTAATTTTGAGTATTCTGTAAATTATTAAGTGGTGTCATTGTGACCAACGGCCGCATTTAGTGTCCATACAGACGACTTGCCTGTCAGATATATAAGGCGCTTTAAGCTTTTTGATTTCTGAAGATTAGTAAAACCCTTTTTGGGTCTTGCAGGTGGGCAAACCAGGACATAGAAACATCTCATCATTCTTCTCCCCTCAGAAGCTGAAGGTGTAGTTATCAGTTTTGCCATATACACACTTTATTTTTTTGCTTCTTTTTATGGGAAAGGAATTATTGTTAGCAATCGCACATTTTGTCATTTTGTTGGTTGCAGGACTCCGCTATCACTGCTATCACACTCCCTAAGACTGAACATCAGGGTAAAGAGGACACAACTTCCCCTTCCAAGAGGAGAATACTTGGGGTCCTAGAGAACATCCTACTGTCCTCTCCAGACCTCATCCTATCTATACCAGAGACCCCAGACAGCCAGATACGGCCCGACTCTACCACTACCAGCACAGGCCAGTGCCAGCTTTCTCCTCTCTGTAGAAGTCCATCTTCTAGAGGAAAAAGTCTCAGGAAGGGGATAAGAAAGGAGGAAGGAACAGAGAAGAGGGCGAATGAATCTTCACTTTCTGTGAAAAGACTCTTCAGTCCTTCAGAAGAATGCTGTAATGCCAAGAGACCCAGGATCACAACCATACAAATAAGAAACGTTTTAACTGGCCAAAAAACTTGCAGTTTAAAAGAAACCAGACCAGTGCTTGTCCCCCTGAAAGAGCTGTCTGTCTCCAGGGACAGCTTCAATTCCAGCAGTCAAAACTGTGAGAGGAGTGTGTCTGCAGCCCAAGAAAAGACATTTGTTGGCAACAGGCTTCAAGTGAGATTGCCTAAATCTGCCAATGTGCAAGGCATTGCCCCACATGTATTCAGGGATCCAAGAAAACCGAATAAGGAGGAAGCTGATGATGAGGAAGAATTACCATTTACTGGGATAACAGAGCAGAAGGCGACAGCAGAGAAAGACGAGCACAGTCGTAGCATACGCGACAACTCTAACAAACCACAGATGAAAGACCCAATGAGAGAGGGGAAAGAGGCTACAGGAACAGCTGTGACATCATTAGATGGAGAAAGAATTGCTGTGACATTGGCAGATCGAGGTAAAGCTGAGTTACATACATTAGTAGTAGATTGAAATAATATTTATGTTTTATTTGTTACCAATATTGTTAATATTTTTTGAACCCCCAAGGGAATGCAGAAATGACAGTATCAGAGTGTCCCATTGACGAGATGATAGAGGACAACTGGTTTGATGACCAAATGGATTTGACTACTGGCTCTGTCAGAGAGGAGAAAACCAACAAACGCCAGTAGGGCATTTATTAAAACAGTCATAATACTAAGCTTGAATTTGCAGTTTTATTATCTACTTGCATAGAACCACAATTTGGCGTAATAGGCTACGTGTTTGTGTTTAAAAAAAAATAACAATAATTAATTAAATTACATATTAGAATCTTGCATTTGTTTGTTGTGTTGACAATGATAAACTGTCATTACAGTAAGGTGCCTGACCATGTGATCTTGTCTGGAGGCCTAAACAACCGTTACTGGGTTTTAGAGGTGGAGGAGAAGCCTAGTCAAAAAGTTCTAACAATATCATGTTCCAAATCTTTGCATCCCACTGAGACCTGTTTGCTGAAAGATGGATGGTTAGTGCTTGTGTTGTACATGTGGTTAGTAACTTTGTTTTGGATGAGGATGTTTTTAGATATTGTGTTGAATGTTATAATTGTATGAATATGTATTCTGAAAGTCAGATTCATTTAAAAAATGTCAGGTTCAGTCCTTGTTTTGGTTAAGTTGTGTATATATTATTCATCTTTAGTTATGACTACAGTAAAGTAGATAACATTTTTGAGTGTGTGGGGGGAAAAAAGTGAATATACAGTAAACCCTGTCTGTGTGTCTGATACTTAATTTTGTATGTATGTCTGTCATATGAATTGTCTCCAGGGAGACAACCCCCGTCTCTTGTGGTGATGTGGTGCACCTAGAGGGTCAGTGTGATGCTGGGTTTTGGATTGTGGACAGGGAGAGGGGCTTCTTGGTTCTGCTTCCTGATGTGCTGATTTCAGGAACTAGCATCTCAAGCTCCATCCGATGCATGAGGCGAGCTGTGTTGGGGGAGATATTTAAGGTAAATCTGACCCTTTGGCGTGTTGGTTTATATTACTTCGTAGGATCTCGCAAATCGATTCAGACACAGAGGGCGCTTATTTGATTCCGATACACTTTGATATCGATGGGATTGCTCATGATAGTACTAAATTGTTCTTCTTCTTCTTGCCCTTCAATCTCTTTGTACTGTTCAGACTTTTGATGGTGGCTCTAAGCAGATGCTGAATGGTACCATGGTCCATGAAGTCTTTCAGAAGGCTGCTATGGCTAAAGACTTCTCCACAGAGATGTTGTCTCACCTGGCTGACCGAGAACTCTGCAGCCCACAGCACCTGGGCACGATGTGAGTACCTAGACCTTTATTTTTCTGCATTCAAAGTCACTGCATTTCCACTCTCCACCAGCCACTTACAGTACTGTACAGCTTACTGTTGGCCAGTGGTATCAGTGGACAGTACACCTAACCACAAACCTAGCCCATGTTTAGCTGTTTTATTTAGAGGTTAGAATTTTATAATGTTCATTCTAAACACTTTGAGCTATATTTGTGAAACGTACAATTTTCAATGTCGCTTTGAATATTGTTCTTTTCATGGATATTGACATATCATGTGTACAGTATATTTCTATTCTACCAAGCCATGCCAGTTCAAATGTGTATGTTTCTTTGTAGGTACAGTTTAGGTTTGACTCAGGAAGAGATGAAACAGGAGTTGCGTGATTACCTGCCCTCTCTTCAACACTGGGCGAAGGAATACCTCAGTCCCTCAGCACCAAAAGCTATCAACCTAAAGATGTAAGTACAATCATCTGTGTATTTGTCTTAGGGGTTGGTGTGTGTTTGCCTATGTAAGTCACATTGGATGACATGTTACAGGGCTGTACAGTAAATAAGCCTCAGTACATTCCTTGTCCAAATACAAAAATGTAGAACTTTATCTTACAGACATGCAACAGGTAAACGCATCATTTGCATTGCTGTATTAACCGGCATTGCATAATAATATGCAGCCACTGTAATTGTTTTGGTTTGACTTGAACCAAAAACAAAATTGACTAAATGTGATGAATTCCCTCAAGCAACGGAGGAGCATCCATGAAGGGCCATGACTCTTCAGCGGCTGTTGTCACGGTAGCAGAATTGTCAGATATAGAGGACAACGTGTGGTCGCCTCGCTTCGGCCTGAAGGGGAAGATAGACGTGACCACTCGTGTTCGCGTCCAGAGGGCACGCAAAGACGGGCGCGGAACGCCCGAGGAGATGATTATGCCGCTGGAGCTAAAGACGGGAAAGGAGACCAACTCTATAGAGCACCGTAGTCAAGTGAGTGCTCTGAAGTGGGAGTACCGTTTCAATGACCGTTGTCCTTGAACCACTTTGATAGCTCCTGACCCCTGGGCAGTCACAAAAGGTCTAGAGCAGTGTTTCCCCCAGCCCTGGTCCTGGAGGTCTACTGCACTGCATGTCCTTCATGCTCCAACACAGAGCCTGATAATAATGCGTTCATATGTATAGATATAGTAGGGATAGCGAAGTGAAGCTTTCTGAACCAACAGAACACAATTCCAACGAAAAGGGTTCATTAGCAGCTTTTTTTCAATCAGAGCTCAATGAGGCCCTCTGCTGGTGAAGGTTTGGGAAGGTCTTGTCAGACAATCTCCTTGAAGCAAAGGTTCATGAATGGATAGATTAATAAATTAATACATTTATAAAAAATCTGTTCCATTGCAATCTCCAAGTATGCTAACTCTACACAATAAATATTTTTCCTGTTTTTTGAGTCAATAAATCTCATGAAAGAATACCTACACACAATAATACTGAATTTGTTCAGACCCTAAAAGTATAGCATTGACAGTGCTTTATCCGGGTCTGTCTCGCATGGGACTTGAATGCAGAACTCTGGCTTGAGAGATGGGTGCACTAGGCTGGGACCTACAGGCGTCAGAGTGACGTTTACTTAATGCACTGCACCGTTGCATAAAAATAAATGCAGAGACAGTGGAATGGGTTAAAGAGATCACTTTAATTAAAGTGATCTCACAATTTCAGAATACCCACTTTTTGCAGTAGGTTCCATTACAAACTCTTTAACTCTCGCAATACAACAGTGTTACACACTTACACATAAATACACATAAAATGCACTCTCAAACAAATGGACATTGTCATCTTCAAATTGAGAAGTTAATGATGCAGGTTTATTTTGTGGAAGTGCAGGGTTATTCCATACGGTCTTGGGAACTGTGTTGGCTTGCTAGGGCTGCTTTTACAAACTGTGTCAATGACGATGATTGATGTTTTCCAGGTGATCCTGTATACTCTGATGAGCATGCAGAGGTATGCAGATGCAGGAGCTGGGCTCCTGCTCTACCTGAAGACAGGCAGCCTGCACCCTGTGGTGGCCGGACACATGGACCGCAGAGGTTCACACGCACAATCACACACATTGTTATCTTGTCAGGTAGCTGCTTTGAGGTCAAAGGAATACGCATACATTGTGTTCACGTTTTCACTTTTCCTGTTTTCTGTTTTGCGTATCAGAGCTTCTGAAGCTGAGGAACACCTTGACACATTACCTTGGCAAAAGCGTGGAGAAAGGGGCAGAGCACAGCCGTCTATCTAGACTCCCTGAAATCCTGACAAACAGGCAAACCTGCCAATACTGTCCACAGAGGAGGAACTGTGCTTTATATGAGAGGTAATTACTGGTGGTTTGATGTTTTAGGCTTGGCTGGTTGAATTCTTCACTCACCGGAGTTTGAATGGCAATCATCTTTTAACTTATGTTCATGCAGCCTTTCCGACTCCTTGTTTTTTGTTCCTTCCGACCTCACCCTCTTTGCACCCCTCCACATCCCTCTCCCTCCTCAGGGTAGTGGAGAGGAGCTCTTCAGACGTCTCCCAGGATGCAGTGCAAGACCTTCTACTACAGGAGACGGGTCACTTGAGCCTGCCACACCTAAGCTACTTTTCCCACTGGCTTCTGCTGTGCTGTCTTGAGGCTGCTACCATGGAAACCAAGAGTGGGCGTCGACACATTTGGCTGCAGACTGCAGAGGAGAGGTGAGCTGCTGGTCACACCTATGGACAAAGACACACACAGGGTGGGTGAGAAGGGTGTTCTTGGTGTCGTATGAATATATTTGGACATTTAATAAGTACTTAAACATAAAGTTTTCTTGGTATAATTTTCATTTACTTTATTAACTTGTTCAGCGTGATGATGGCGAGTCAGAAAGCTGTCCGTTATAGTAACTTTAAGTACTTTCCTCATATTGACATAATACTGCAATATACTGTTGTGCTTGGAAGGCTTATTACAACCAATTTATAGATCTTACTATTTTACTATTACAAAGTTGTGTGTGTGTGTGTAACATTACTTTATCTTTTGCCAGGACCCTTGAATTCTGTATGTTTGCTCTACTAGGGAGAAGAGCGGGGAATGTATTGGCAACCTGCAGCTCAATGGCCAAGTGAGTGTCCAGTCAGAAGGGGTCTTCCTGCATCACTTCCTTCACTGCGGTGTGACGTCGCAGGGGGTCAGCTGTGGTTTGGCTGATGGAGATCGCATCGTTGTTAGCGACCAGGATGTCCGTCTGGTGGGCTTGGCTACCGGCTACTTTTGTGACATTAGAGGGGCTCTGGTCACATGTACTCTGGATAGGTGAGCAATGCTCCTACAAGCCTTTTTGTCTCTTTGGATGGAGAAAGTGCTTGTTAATTTTCCTTCTACTTCAAATGCTGCTGTTTTTCAATTTAGTTTTAGTTTGTTTACATGCCTTTCCCACCTTACTGTATGTTGATGTGTCTGTGTTACAGGGACCTGTCTAAGTTCAGCGATGTGATGTTTAGGCTGGACCATGATGAGGGTGTGATAGGCCTGGGTACTCACCTTGCTAATCTCTCCAGGCTGATGGAGAACTGTCCAGGCAGGTATGTACTGCATT